>CAUYLG010036273.1:0-45542 GCA_963573385.1 Cacajao melanocephalus
CCTGTAATCCCAGCACTTTGGGAGGCCGAGGTGGGTGGATCACTTGAGGCTAGGAGTTCGAGACCAGCTTGGCCAACATGGTGAAACCCCGGCTCTAAAAAAATAAATAAAATAAATAAATAAATAAATAAATTACAAGGACATAGAATGTACTCATTCCTTTATATCTAACAGCTACATAGGATAGGGTTTAACAAAGAGTTATTAGCAAAAAGCAAGAAGGCTTTAAAAGAAACTATTATTTCTAACATTTATTATTTATTTATTCTTTAACAACAAGGGAAACTTTGAAGAGGAACTTTTTACTTTCCACACTGTACAATGCATAGCAAGATATATCTGAACAAAACAAATATAAAGAAATCTTAGGGCCAGGCACAGTAGCTCATGCCTGTAATCCCAGCACTTTGGGAGGCCAAGGCGTGTGGATCACCTGAGGTTGGGAGTTCGAGACCAGCCTGACTAACATGGAGAAACCCCACCTCTACTAAAAATATAAAATTAGCTGGGCATGGTGGTGCATGCCTGTAATCCCAGCTACTCGGGAGGCTGAGACAAGAAAATCACTTGAACTCAGGAGGTGGAGGTTGCGATGAGCTGAGATCACATTGCACTCCAGCCTGGGCAATAAGAGCAACACTTTATCTCAAAAAAACAAAAAAGAAAGAAGTCTTAAACAGTATTCAGTAAACTTATTGCTAGTAATAATTATTGGTAGTGGTATTTCAAAACTATTATATCTATATAATGGGATAAAGCGAATGCCACTAGGAACCAAGATCTTTGATGTGTTTTAGTCCATTTGTGTTGCTACAACAGAATACCACAGACTGGGTAATTTATAAGAAGAAGAAATTTGTGTGATCTGTGACACTCATCCTCCCCCATCCCCCCTGCTTCCCCACTCCCGGTTCTCTGACATTCAGACTGAGACTGAATTACCACCTGCCAGCTTTCCTGATTCTCCAGCTCGCAGATGACATATTGTGGGACTTCTCGTCCTCCATAATCACATGAGCCAATTCCCGTAATAAATTCCATCTTATATTTCTGTATATTCTATTGGTTCTGTTTCTTTGGATAACTCTGAGAAATATAGTATGAGTTTATATGGAGGATAAATGACATCCTAAGGTTAAAAATTCAAATCCAGGATGTGGAAATCACACATGACAAATTACCCAGTTTCTTCAATAAATAAATGGCATAAAACTAAAATTAAATGACACAAGTAACAACAACAACAAAAAACCCATTCTATTGTAAAAGAGACTTAAGGGTAACAACAGTCAGCCCTGTCACGATGGTGGCTCCTTGGAGCTCAGCGGCTAGGAGGTGGCCAAGGGCTTCCATTGGTACACAGCCAGTACGTAGTGGTGATGGCTTATGCCAAATTATCTGGTGCACACTTGAAAGTTAATGTTGGGCCAGGCATGGTAGCTCCCAGCACTTTGGGAAGCCCAAGCAGCAGATCACTTTAGCTCAGGAGTTTGAGACTAGCTTGGGCACATGGCAAAACCCCATCTCTACTAAAAATACAAAAAAATTGCTGGGTGTGGTAGCATGTGCCTGTGGTCCCAGCTATTCTGGAGGCTGAAATGGGAGGATCCCTTGAGCCCAGGAGGCAGAGGTTGCAGTGAGCAGAGATGATGACAGAGGAAGACCCTGCCTCAAAAAAAAAAGAAAGAAAAGAAAAGAAAAGAAAGTTAATGTCATAGATCAGTATAATATCTTCCCTTGAACTGCTTCAGTGGCTATCTATGACATTAACTTTCTTTTAGAAAGTTAAAGGATAACTGAAGACAACATTGTTTCTTAGCTTGTAAAAGTCTTCAACTTTTAAAGAAAACAGAAATATAATGCTCATTATGAACTTCCAGCCAAACGAAGGGCAGATACACTGGCTTTCACTGCTCTCCTCAAACAGAAGTAGCCTCCTTCTAGTGCTTCGCATACTCTGGGTTGAAAGCAACAATCAGTTTACTGTGACAAAGCCGTGGTGTTGGTTTGCTTCATAGATTCCTTTTCCCTTGGGTTTGATCCTGCCTGGAAAAATATCTGAAAGAGCACTGATGGAATTCCTTTGACCAGAGGAGAGCCTCTCCCTTACTGCCTGTGAGAAGTGGAATCATGGATCTGCAAAGACGCTAAGAAGTGCCTAAATCTTCTGTCAGATTGTGACCATCTCAGTTTTTCCTTGGAGAGACCCATTCTACTTTGGTTACCTACGTGTTTGGTTTCCTTGCACCTCTGCATAAGGTGCCCTTTCCTAAAGTTCAGTTACAAGAACATTTGAAACATGTCTCCAACCTGCGATCCTTTTGCGATGCTATCCTAAATAGTTATTTTAGGCTTAGATTTGGAGATGGATGGCAATCTTCAGCAAAACCCTCAACTTCTTCCTTAGAAACTGCCAACATTCAAACTGACATCAGCAGAGGAGGAAAGTAATTCCTTATGTTAAATTAAATAATAAGCACTCATTAAATATATAGCTTATTTCCAAATAAAATATATTTTTAATTTAAAAACTATAAAAAGACTTTTAAAATATGGTTGTTATTTTTGAAAAAGTTTTTAATCTAACTTAATGGTTGTTTCAAAATAGGAAACAAAATTTTTAAAAAAACAATACAATGGAAAATATACATTAAAAGTTATAAATATAAAAAATACATATTTTTGAAAACATATATATATATATATTTTCTGAGATGGAGTTTTGCTCTTGTTGCCCAGGCTGGAGTGCAATGACACGATCTTGGTTCACCACAACCTCTGCCTCCTAAGTTCAACAGATTCTCCTGTCTCAGCCTCCCAAGTAGCTGGGATTACAGGCATGTGTCACCACGCCCGGCTAATTTTGTATTTTTAGTAGAGATGGGGTTTTTCCATGTTGGTCAGGCTGGTCTTGAGCTCCCAACCTCAGGTGATCCACCAGCCTCAGCCTCCCAAAGTGCTGGGATTACAGGTGTGAGCCACCATGCCTGAACTGAAAATATATTTTTAATTAAAAAAAGGTTAAAAATATTTTGTATTAAAATACATCTCAGCCTGACATGGTGGCTCATGCTTGTAATCTCAGCACTTTGGGAGGCTGACACAGGAGGATCACTTAAGGCCAAAAGATCAAGACCAGCCCAAGCAACATAGCAAGACCCTGTCTTTATAAAAAATAAAAAATAAATTAGCTGGGCACAGTGGGGCACAATTGTAGTCCTAGACACACAGGAGGCTGAGGCAGGGGGATCATTTGAGCCCAGTGCATTGAGGCTGCAGTGAGCTATGATTATGCCACTGCATTCCAGCCTGAGCAATAGAGCAAAACCCTGTTTCTGAATAAAAATTTTTAAAAATTGTATACACTATATTTTTGTCCTAAAATAAACTAGTTATTTCAAAAACATATATACAGTCATTCCTTGGTAGGGGGATTGGTTCTAGAATCCCCAAGTATACCAAAATCCATGCATACTCAAGTCCCGCAGTCTGTTCTGAAGAACCTCCATATACAAAAAGTTGGCTCTCCATGTACAAAGGTGTCATATCCCATTAATACTGTAGTTTTGATCCATGTTTGGTTGAAATAAATTAATATGTAAGTAGATCTATGCTGTTCAAACCTCTGTAGTTCAAGGGTCAACAATAAATAAAGCAAGACAAAAAGTCCAAACGTGTCATCAATTATCTAAATAAATTATCATAAGGTCCATTTAAAAAATTTATTTTAGAAGTTTGTCCATGATCAAATTGACTAATTAAAAAATTATGTATGTCTTTCTAAAAATTAAATTTTAGTGCTAAAACTACATTAATACAAAACAAAAAAAATTGGTCCCCTATGTTAAAACAATAAGGCTTTCTCAAAATATTAATTTACACTTAATAAAATTACTACAAGTGGCTGGGTGCAGTGGTTCATGCCTGTAATCCCAGTACTTTGGGAGGGTGAGGCAGGTGGATCACCTGAGGTCAGGAGTCCAAGACCAGCCTGACCAATACGGCAAAACCCCATCTCTATAAAAATACAAAAATTACCCAGGTGTGGTGGTATGCACCTGTAATCCCAGTTACTTGGGAGGCTGAGGCAGGAGAATTGCTTGAACCTAGGAGGCGCAGGTTGCAATGAGCCAAGATAGTGCCACTATACTCCAGCCTGGGCAACAAGAGCAAAACCGTCTCAAAAAAAGAATAATATAATAATAATAATAATAATGTTGGTCTCATAGAATAAGTTAGGGAGAAGTCCCGTCTCCTCAATTTTGGGGGATAGTTTTGATAGGAATGGTACAAGTTCTTCTTTATACATCCAGTAGAATTCAACTATGAATCCATCTAGTCCTGGGCTTTTTCTGCTTGGTAGGCTTTTTATTACTTGATTCGATTTCAGAACTCATTACTGACATGTTCAGCGTTTCTGTTTCTCCCTAGTTCAATCCTGGGAGGTTGTATGTTTCCAGGAATTTATTCATTTCTTGTAGGTTTTCTAGTTTGTGTGAATAGAGGTGTTCATAATAATCTCTGAGGGTTTTTTGAGCCACCATGCCTGGCCATACTGTTTCTTTTTCAATTAAAACATTTTCAACCAGACATGGTGGCTCACACCTGTAATCCCAATACTTTGGGAGGTCAAGGCAGGAGGATCACTTGAAGCCAGGTATTCAAGACCAACCTAGGTAACAAAGTGAGACCCCCATCTCTACAAAAAAAATTTTTTAATGTGTCAGGTGTGGTGGCTTATGCCTGTAGTCCCCACTTGGGAGACTGAGGTGGGAGGATTGCTTGAGTTTATGAGTTCAGAGGCTGCAATGGAGCTATGAATACATCACTGCACTCCAATCTGGGCAACAAAGTGAGATCCCATTTCTAAAAAAGAAAAAAAGAAAATTTTCTCTCATATGCTTTTGATAATTTACAATAATAGCCTGTGCAACATAGCAAGACCTCATCTCTACTAAAAATAAATAAAACTAGCCGGGCATGGTGGCCCACGCCCTGTAATCCCAGCTACTCAGGAGGCTGAGGTGGAAAGATCGCTTGAGCCTGGGAGATTGAGGCTCCAGTGAGCTTGATCATGCCACTGTCCTCCAGCCTTGGGGACAGAGTAAGACCCTATCTCAAAAATAATGATAATAATAATTTAATAAAATATACTTTTTTTTTTTGAGACAGAGTCTCACCCTGTTGTCCAGGCTGGAGTACAATGGCATGATCTCAGCTCACTGCAACCTCCACCTCCCAGGTTCAAGAAATTTTCCTGCCTCAGCCTTCTGAGTAGCTGGGACTACAGGTGCATGCCACTAAGCCCGGCTAATTTTTTGTTTTTTAGTGGAGACGGGTTTCACCGTGTTGCCCAGACTGTTCTCAAACTCCTGACCTCAGGTGATCCACCCACCTCGGCCTCCCAAAGTGCTGGGATTACAGGCGTGAGCCACTGTGCCTGGCCGAATACACTTTTATAAACAAAGATAAAAAACATTTGCCTTTTCTCCCTACTTAATTCCTTCAAAAGTTCAAAAACTATTCATATTATTTTTATAAAAATATAATTATTCTTCTGGCAGTTCTGCTGAATTAAAAAAAATAAAAAATAAAAAAATAAAAACAATATAATGATTTACACGAATTCAATTAAAATCTACTCTTGCTTTATAAAAAGTACAATTAAAAACATTGACTAAACCACCGTATTTTTAAATGCACATAAAATGCCTGACTTCAAGAGTTCTCAACCTTACAATAAATAAAAATTGTTAATAAATAAATAAAAATTGTTACTTCCTTACAGGCTCAAAAACTGTTGACTATTTTAAAAAATCTAAAATCTGCTTTGATTTGGTCTCCCGGCCTTAAAAAGTTTTTAAATCTGAGATTCCTACATAATCATTTTTAAAATTATGTTCTAAAAAAACCTATAAAACACCTATTAGACTATAACCCCATACATTATTTTCAAATTCCTTTTATCTACCTATACCCTATATTAAATCCTAAATTCTTCTAATTTCCTCCAAAATTTCCTACAACTCTCTAATGAAAAATAAAAAATACTCTGTTTCTAAACTAAAACTAAATTACTTTTAAAAACCAAGCCTCATGCCTGATATACAGGTCACCTAAAACATTCACCAAACCACCAGATGTCATGATGGAAGAAAGTGCAACGGCAGCTCCCAGAAAAAGTTAATGGTTTTGACTTGTGGAGGGAAGTCTCGGTTAAAAAAAAAAAAGAAGTTAATGTTTTCATGTTATAGACAACTTTTTCAAAGATATCAGAGCAACAGTCCATATCATAATAAAACTTTTACCCTCCTTTCTTTTTTGTTTGCACCGCCCCTCCTCCCAACTTTTATCCTCCTTAATGCCTACCTTTTTTGTTGAACAAAACAGTATACTTAAAATTTTACAATCAATAACTTCTACTAGTAACATAAAAGCTAACCTAGACCAGGCATGGTGGCTCATGCCAGTAATCCTAGTGCTTTGGGAGGCCAAAGTAGGAGGATCACTTGAGGCCGGGAGGTGGAGACCAGCCTGGGCAACGTAATGAAACCTTGTCTCTACAAAAAAGAAAAATACAAGCCAGGCTTTGTGGTGCAGGCCTGTAGTGCCAGCTACTCAGGAGGCTGAGGTGGGAAGATCCCTGGAGCTCAGGAGTTCAAAGTTACAATCTCTTAAAAAAAAAAAGAAAAAGAAGAAGAACTTTAAAAAATCCTTTAATATCCATTAGTTAAAATTTTAAAAGGCCAGAGTGGTGGGTGCAGTGGCTGACACCTGTAATCCCAGCATTTTGGAAGGATGAGACTGGAGGGTTGCTTGAGCCCAACAGTTCAAGACCAGCCAGGACAACATAGGGAGACTCAATTTCTACAAAAAAGAAAAAAAAAAGGCCACTTGTGGTGGAATGCACCTGTACACTCAGCTACTCGGAAGGCTGAGTCGGAGGATCACTTGAGCCTGGGAGATCAAGCCTGCAGTTAGCATGATCCAGCCTGAGCAACAGAGCAAGACCCTGACTCAAAATTAAATTAAGATTAAAAATAAATTTTAAAAGTCTATACTATTACTAATATTACATGCTATACCTAAATAAATTCCTCTAAAAAAGTTAAAAATCATATACAGAAAATTTAAAAAACAGCTCATATAATTACCACAGGTGTAACTGAATTCTCTATGGCCATTTAATTTATTCAATCAGTAGTCTTTAAGTCTCAGTTCATGGCTCAAAACCATTATGCAAACTAAAATTGTCATATTACTAATAATGTACTTTAATTTTCCCTTTTAAAACTTTATATCTATTGCTTGTGTTAAATTTTCACAAAAATGCAGCTCCTAACAAAATAATACTGCCCCAAAACTTTAAAATAAAAGACTAAAAAGCAAAATTAAACTTAATAATATACTCCAGATAAACAGCCTAAGGGCCATTTTCTTCAAACTCCATTATTATTCAAATGTGACTAAAATCATTTTGACACTGACTCTCAGTTGCCAACTATTCCCCGAAATGAGAGATGAGACCAACAACCAAGAAAAGTTAATCCTGACACCGGGGACATCAAAGCCTAACTACAAAGTAATTGATCAACTTTTAAAAAAAGATTTGGGCCGGGCACAGTGGCTCATGTCTGTTGGGAGACCAAAGGAAATGGATCACTTGAGACCAGGAATTCCAGACCAGTCTGAGCAATATGGCAAGACCCCTGTCTTTTTGTTTTTCTTTTTTTTTTTAAATTAAATTAATTATTTAAAAAAAGAGTTAATCAAAAACAATATATAAAAGTTGTCAAAATCATAATAAACTCAGGAATATTTTTAAAATGATGAATTGGCTGGGTGTGATGACTCAAGCCTTAATTCCAGTACTTTGGGAGGCTGAGGTGGACAGGTTGCTTGAGCCAAGGAGTTCGAGACCAACTTGAGCAACATGGCAAGACCCTGTCTCTACAAAAAATTTTAAAAGTAGCCAGGTGTGGTGGTGTGCACCTCTGGTCCCAGCTACTTGGGAGGATGAGGTGGAGGATTGCTCGAGCCCAGGAAGTTGCGTTCATGCTGCCGAACCCCAACCTGAGTGACGGAGCAAGACCCTGTCAAACAAACAAACAAAAACAAGCAAAACACCCGTAAGACCATAAAGTGATAAAGTGAGAGTTCTCATACTTGCATGCCTAATAACAAAAACAACCACAAAACACTACTAAAACTGCAACCTTACACAAAGACTATCACAATCTTATACAAAAAAATGCTTCTACATGGACGATTGCTCAACAACTACAAATGGTGTAATTCTTGTTACGGATCTTTATAAGCCAAAGATAATTATTTCAAAACAATTGTATAAAGCCTCATTTTTTCCTTTAAAAATTTTTGTCTTCTTTTACCTCTGTAAATACATACACAGTTTCGCACACTACAGGGTGTTATACTATGACATATTACTATTACAATACTCTATTCCCATGTAAATATCTTTTTCTTTTAAAAAGCCTCTCTGTTATTTAAACTGGCACCAGAGTTATCACCCTGACAATCAGCATGCTTTGTGCCCAAACCTTTGCTTCAAGTCCTATGATTGTTGCAGTAATTTCTTACACTAAGTATGTAAAATCAAAAAGAAAACGTTTTTAAAAAGTATAAAGAATTTAGCACCAAGGGTCACTAAAAAAATAATAATAAAGGAAAAAAGAAAAAAAAGTATAAAGAAGACTCAAATAAAAAGAACTTTCGCTACTATATGTATTTTTTTAACTAAAAAGTTTATATTCTAACTTAGCAACGCACATTAAATAATGTCAAAGTGAACTCGAAATGAACTTGGAAAAAAGAAAATACATTGTGCTGTATATATTTTTTTAAAAGAAGAAAGCCTGCTTTACTCTTGGCAGACTTTTGCCTTTGGTTTACATGTTGCTGACCAAAAGGCACAATTCTGTTCTGAATTCGTGTTCAATTTATTCAAATTAATTTACTTAGTTTGTCAGTTTTTTTAGGCCAATCTGAATGTTTAATCTGCAGCTCTTTGGCGAAGGCCTTTTCTTCTGTTTAGAAATCTGATTTCTGAGCTGGGTGTGGTGGATCACACCTGTAATCCCAGCACTTTGAGAGGCTGAGGCAGGCAGATCACTCGAGGTCAGTAGTTCGGGACCAGCCTCGCCAACACGGTGAAACCGGTCTTTACTAAAAATACAAAAATTAGCCAGCAGTGGTGCATGCCTGTATTGCCAGCTACTTGGGAGGCTGAGGCTGGAGAATCGCTTGAATGTGGGAGGCAGAGGTTGCAGTGAGCTGAGATCATGTCACTGCACTCCAGCCTGGGCAACAGAGCAAGACTCAGTCTCAAAAAAAAAAAATCTGATTTCTGTTTTAGAAACCAGGAAAAATATTAATTATTTAAAAAGAAAAGCCTGTATTTAACTTGAGAGAGAGACAGAGAGAGAGAGAGATAAGAGACTTATCAACCTAATGAAATATATAGCCTTAGTCCTGATTTAAATAAACGATCTTCAAAAGACATTTAGGGACAATTAGGGAAATTAAACATGGACTGGTCATTATATGAGATTACGGATGTGAAAGGAAAATAAATCTATGCTAAAGGCAAAAGTCAAGCTGGGAACTGCTTAGGGCAAACCTGCCACCCATTCTATTCAGTCATCCCTCTGCTCACTGAGATAAATGCATATCTGATTGCCTACTTTGGAAATGCTAATTAGAAACTCAAAAGAATGCAACTGTCTGT
Source organism: Cacajao melanocephalus (assembly GCA_963573385.1). Lineage (NCBI taxonomy): Eukaryota > Metazoa > Chordata > Mammalia > Primates > Pitheciidae > Cacajao > Cacajao melanocephalus. The sequence continues at coordinate 9,749 of CAUYLG010036273.1, forward strand.
CTCACCCACTTATGGCCTGGAAAGCCTCTCCCCTCCTCCTGGCTTCGAGTTGTCCCACCTTTCCAGACTAAACCAATATGCAACTTACATACATTGATTGATGTCTCGTGTCTCCCTAAAATGTATAAAACCAAGCTGTGTCCTTTATCTTTTTTTTTCTTTTTTTTTTTTTTAATACAAATATTCTCTCCAACCTTGCTGGAATTTTTTTTTCTTTTTCTTTTTCTTTCTCCAAGCTGTGTCCTGACCACTTTGGGCACATGTCATCAGGACCTCTTGAGACTGTGTCATGGGTGTGCATTCATAACTTTGGCAAAATAACCTTCTTAAATTGACTGAGACCTATCTCAGATATTTTGTGTTCGCATTTGGCATGAAGGGACCCTGAGTGGAGGTGGCCCCGACTTTTGACACATTTCCTATCGCTGCTTGGCTGTACCAGCTTGAGCTATCTTTATGGCTCAAACCTATAGGACAATTTGCTGAGGCCCGGAAGCTCCCTGCCCTCCAGAGAATCCCAGATAACTGAAGTTGATTTTGCTGTACACTCCCCTTTCTGGATTTTTACTTGCTTCCAACAAGGAAGGCAATTTTTCCCGCTTCCATGACTATAGAAGGTAGGAAACTCCTTTCTGGAGTTTGAGCTTGCTTCCAATAGGGAAGGTGAGTTTGAGTTTTTTTCCTGAATTGGGGTTTTATGCAGGCTAAAGTTAAGACTAAAAACCAGCTGATCTTAGTTTATCATTATCATTAGCGTGCTCAGTAATCCTTTGTGTAATCCTTTATTTGTTTTGCTTAACTGCTTTGTGGTTGCCGTTTGTTTATTTCTGTTTTTGTTGTTTCGGTCTTTTTTCCCATTGTGTTTGGCCAACTCTATTCGACTTGATTAAATCTGAAGGAAAGCTCCAAATTATGGGTAACAAGGCCTCTGAAGTGCCTAAATTCTTGCCAAAAAAGAAGGTGGGGAGAAATGGCCAGCAAAACCGGGGAAGAAAAGGAAAGATTGTTTATTTTGACTACTTAAGAGGCTTTATTTACATAACAAGGCCACTTTTTGCTAGCCAATCCAAACAAAGAGCCTGGCTGTTGCCCCCTGCTGAAATTCCAGTACTATGGTCCTGCCTTCTTTTTTTTTTCTTTTCACCATGGCAGCCTATTTGGTTCCTAATCAAGTCCTTTCTGGTTCAATACGTGTTACTTCTGAAATACCAGCAGTTTGTCCTAGATGAAATATGGTAATAAGATTTAAAAGACTTTTTAAAGGAGTTCAAAAGTAAGCTTAATTAAAAGCTAACATCCAAGTTGTTTTGTATTAAAAGGCCTTTTTTTGGGGGGAGGGGGTCCTCCTAGGACCTTGTCTTTTTCTCAAGCAAAAGTTTTTTCAGGCCAGGTTTGGTGGCTCACACCTGTAATCCCAGCACTTTGCAAGGCCAAGGCAGGCAGATCACCTGAGGTTAGGAGTTTGAGACCAGCTGGCCAACCTGGTAAAACCCCATCTCTACTAAAAATACAAAAAAATTAGCCAGGCATGGGGGTGTGTGCCTGTAATCCCAGCTACTCAGGAGGCTGAGGCAAGGGAATTGCTTGAATCTGGGAGGCAGAGATTGCAGTGAGCCAAGATCACACCACTGCACTCCAGGTTGACTACAGAGCAGTACTCCATCTCAAAAGAAAAAAATTTTTTTCTTCTCTGTTGACTGAGTTCTGTTTTCTTCATTTACTTCTGCTGTCTCTCCTTTCTCTTGCCACCCTCTGCTGCATGAGGGACCTAAAATAATCTGGAATTGCTTAAAGAAAATGGAGAAGGGCCAGACTTTCTTCTGGGGAGTAACCTCGGTTTTTCCTTGGGTTTCCTTATGGAACCCCAAGAATGTAAACAGACAAGTTTGTCTCAGATCTTAAACTGCTTGCTTTTGTATCATGTTACCTGATTTTTTTTGACTAACAGAGTTATTACAACAGAGGCTACTCTTGGGTTTTTAAGGAAAAGTGTAATTATTTAGTTATTTATTTACTTGTTTACTTATTTGAGACTGAGTCTCACTCTGTCGCCCAGGCTGCAGTGCAGTGGCATGATCTCAGCTCACTGCAACCTCCTCCTCCCAGGTTCAAGTGATTATCATGCCTCAGCCTCCCAAGTAGCTGGGATTACAGATGCATGCCACCCCACCCAGCTAATTTTTGTATTTTTAATAGAGACAGGGTTTCACCATGTTAGTCAGTTTAGTCTCAAACTCCTGATTTCAGGTGATCTGCACCTACCTCAGCCTCCCAAAGTGCTGGGATTACAGGTGTGAGCCACCATGCCCAGCCAAGGAAGAGTGTAATTTAGACATTTAGAAGTGTCTTTGTTTTGAAAAAAAAAATTCTTTAAGTGCACTGTAAAAGCATCATGAGGTCTAGCTTCACAATAATTCTTCCTTTTTGGAGGCGCAGGATTCAGTGTGGGCTCTGACTAGAGCTCTGGGATTTAGTTAAAAGATAAATAGTCCCTATCTAAATAAAACTGGTCTCTTTATACAATCCTATGATACATTTCTATAATTTTGTTTGATTTGCTTTCCATCTTTAATCTCCCTCTACCACCACCAGATTCTCTCTCTGTATTTTGAGATGTAAATTTTGCTATCTGATTTTTTTTAACCTAAGAGTTCCTTTAATATGCAAATTTAGGGCTACCTAGCTGACAATTGCCTAGGGTAATAAAATAGGTTAACAAGAAATTGAAAGTGTAAAATAGAAGAAAAAATTAGAGGACTTATGTATCTGTAAGATCGACTTCTCTCTAGTGTCTAATATATCTATGTATATATGTGTCATGCATATGATGTTTTAGTCCTAAAAATGTATAAAAGAGCTCTAATTAATCGGCTTTAAAAAGAGCTTAAGTCAAATACTTTATCAGAAAAACAGAGACTTTAAGCCAAACGCTTTTTCAAGTTCACACGACTTAAGTAAACTAATAAATAAATTGGTTTTAATTTTTTTGGCAAAATAGAATTAGAAATGGCTTCAGAATTGTCAACATACATTATTTATCTCTGCTAGATGTCAAAATTTGGCATGAGGATTATAAAGCTGTGAATGCAGCTCAAAAGAGAATTATCTTTGTTTGTGGGCAATGTAATAAATAAGGCAGCTAATATTGTTTTGTTAATGAAAACACCTAAATCCTGAGTTATTGGCAAAAAAAAAAAAAATCCATCTATCTAAACTTAAGTTTCTTACTTATGAAAACCTGAAATTCACAGGTCAGAAAAATGGTTAACAAGAAAATAGCTTCAAATTATAACTATCACAGTTTCAATAAGTAATTTGAGTAAACTATTTTTTAAAAATTAATTACTTAGGTAAATGGAATAAATGCCTGTAGATAATCTTGTCATATAATTTAAAGTCTAAAGTTATATTAAGCTAAATAATAGGTATTCATTAAATGTCTGGGCCATTTCCAATTTTTTAAAAATCATAGGAAAACATTTTTCTCAAAAAATAAAAGAAAGGTGTTCTTATTTAAAGGAAAATATTTTTTATCCAATTTGAAGGGAATTAGGAGTTATTTACGAAATTAGGTAAAGGTAATCAGTGAATAAGAACAATGTGAAGAAAGTTATAAATGTAAAGAGGTATTTGGGCAAGAAATGTTAAAAGGAAAATAATTTTATATGGGAAAGAATCTTGTATGGTAAATTTTTGTCCTAAAATAAAATAACTAGTTATTTAAGAAAGAAGGATGTCTAAGATAAAACAGGAAGTTCAAGCATGTCATAAATGATTTGTGTCAAGTTGTCTATAATTAAAGATAATTTATAATAGTAGTTTTAGAGATGGGGTCTTGATGTTTAAAAAAAACATACACTAAAGAGTTGTTTATAACAATAAAATTGTCTTAAGGGATTCATTTACACTTAATAAGTTATATGAGATTTTAATTTTTTTAACCCAAAGTTCAACTTTTATTGCATCTCACCATTTTTGGTTTTCTCTCCCCTTTTAAAAGGTGCAAAATGATAATGTTCTCCTTCAACTCATTTTCAGCTCATATAAGTTTTTTTGCCTTGGGTTCTGTTTGTTTGTTGTGGCCTGATGCTAAAAATGTTTTCTTAAAGGTCTATTTTCTTCCAATATGATATTTTGTGCACTGCAGAAGTTCTTGTCTTTTGCATTTTGGTAACTGGACCAATAGATTTTATGTTTTATCAAAACAATTTCTATGCCATTACTATAAAGTTTTGGTTTGCTTAGGGAAAAAAACTGAGATTAAAAAAATTTTTTTAAATTAAGCTTATTACATTGGTATATCTTTCTGTATGTGCTGTTAAGTTCTTGCACCGTTGAGTTAAAGGGCTTTGACTTCTGGGTCTAAAAAGGACATCAAGTCCTGCTAAATCTTAAACATTAACAGCAATTAAATCCTCATCTTCAGGTCTGGTAGAAGATGCCAATCAAAATAAACTGTGTTCATAAGACACAGGGCCAGAAATTAAAACTATTAAGCTCCTCAAGACCCAGGGACTATTACAGAAGAGATGGACACAGGAGATTGTAAGGGCCAATTTTGAGAGATAAAATAAGTTCAGTTTCTCTATAAATTAACCATTAATGTCAAAGGAGTAAGATTAACAAGGTTTTCTTGGAGCATTAACCCATTCCTTAATAAAAACTATAAAGGTTATAAAAGGCTTATGGAAATTATATCTTACTGTCAAGATAATTAAAATTGTATAGGTTGTTTATAAAATTTTGGAAAACAAATGTAATCAGCCTCACGCTGTTTTTATTAGGGCTTATTGTTTGGGAAATTAATTCTTATTTCTCAAAGGACAAAGGTTTTCACCTTTTTAAAAAAATCTTCGAGTCATCAGTTTGGTTAAATGAATGACTTATTTTAAAACAGCCTGTGATTGTGATCCTATTTTGTTATATTGAGCATTTTAAATTTTTTATATTTGACCAACTTTCCAAAGTCAAATTCTAACGAGTTCTCATTAATTTTTTGATATTAGTCCCCTGAAGTCCAAAAAAGACATATTCAGCATATTTGGTATAAAAATTATACAAGGAGCATTGTCAAATATGAAATGGGGTTTGGCATTCCTTGGACTGTATTTGTATAAATGTTATTGGTATGTGTTCCAAAATTATGTGAAACTCCTATAATTCTGATATGACTTAGTGTATGTTATTATTAATAATTATAATTGTTATGCAAAATTGTTGAATGCTATGGAAGTAACCAAAATTCCTGGTCAACTGTGGTTTTAATAATGGCTGTCTTATGACTTTTTGTCATCCACAGACAATTGCTGTGTTGTTTTGATCCTCTTCAAAAGGTGGTTTATAATCAGCAATAGGATTTTGATAGGTGCTTTTGAATGAAGGTATCTAATAACTTTGGAAATTGTGACATTAGAACAAAGGAAAAAAACCTTCAGGACTCTCATGGAGAGCTGGAATGTTCATGAATATCAAATGTAACAGGAGTTAACTGCATGGACTGAACTAATAGAAGACTGAAGTAATTCCTTTTGATTTTTTTTTCTTTTTTTTTTGCTTAAAACATTGCTGATCCTTTGCTTTGTTTTTCAGAGTCAAGAAAACATTTGAGCAAATTACAGTTGTTAACAATTGAGTAAAATATACACCAATAAACAAAATTTGGACCATATTTGTTTATCTGATTTCTTCAGAATTTGGAAACTGTTTGCAAGTATTCTTATGACAATATAGTTATTTGCATAAGTGCAATAAGAATCTGGTTTTGTTTTGTTTTGTAACAGGACATAATAGGAGAAACTGGTTATTTTACCAAGGCTTTGACCGGAATGGTATACTTTCCTTTAAGGAATTAAACTTGACTTACAGAGCCAATAAAAGCATCTTGGGAAAACTGGCCTCACAGTCTACACAGTCCCTATACAGGGTTTCTGACCTGTGATAAGTAAAGAATGTCACTTTCTGACAGACCCGGGAGCCCCAAGTTATTCCGAGACCTCAAGAGGAGAGGAATTTACTCAACCATAGGTAGTTGATGGTATAAAGCCATGGCTGGGCTCAGCTTTTAAAGTATTATCTGAGAGTCCTTCTATGGAACAAAGTTCCATCAAAGCCAATTTAAAAAGCCTATGTGAGGGCTGGGTGAGGTGGCTCACAGCCTGTAATCCCAGCACTTTGAGAGGCTGAGGCAGGCAGATCACAAGGTCAGGAGATTGAGACCATTCTGGCTAACATGGTGAAAACCCATCTCTACTAAAAATACAAAAAATTATCCTGGTGTGGTGGCCCATGCCTGTATTCCCAGCTACTTGGGAGGCTGAGGCAGGAGAATCGCTTGAACCCAGGAGGCAGAGGTTGCATTGAGCCAAGATCATGCCATTGCACTCTAGTCTGAGTGACAGAGTGAGACTTCATCTCAAAAAAAAAAAAACAAAAAAAACCTATGTGAAAAATAATTACTCTTGCTGCACTTTTGTATATTCAGGCCAAGTATAGTAAAGCAAATTGGTCCTATCATGATTTGTCTTTCGTAAAAATAGAAAACTGAAGAGAGAAAAATGTTTCAAAATGTTTAGTACGCCTGTTGTTAGATTCTAGTCTTGTCTAATGTTTTTCCATTTTTATTATTTTCTAAAGTTTGGACCAAATTCTAATTTTTCCTGGCTACAAGTCTCCAAAATAATGTTTTCCATTTTTTGCCTTCTTTCTGTTGGAAACAAATGCCTTATTCCTCAGTGCTGAAAAGAAGGACCAACACTCAGACAAGAACTTTTCTCAGCAAGGCGATTTTACTTTCTGCAGAAAGGGTGCTTCTCAGAAGTCTGATTGCCATGAGAGCTCATCAAAGAAAGAAAGACAGAAGTTTTTATCCCTGACGTATTGGGTCCTTACTGCTATGTCCTATCTCCTTACTGCTGTGTCCTATCTCCATTGGCTGGAGCTGGACCACACAATCTAAACTGATCTCAATTGGCTAAAAACCTAGAACTTTCCTGAATATGTAAACACACGATGGAGAATAAAGAAAGGAAGGGGGTGGTTTATGGGAAACTAGGAGAATAATAACATTTCCAAATAAGGAAGAGGCAGGAAATGCCTGGGCATGTTTGGACATGTCTGAGCAGGCTATAGGCCAGAACATATAATTTGGTTAAAGTACAAGAACGGAGAAGGTACTTATTCCTTTACTATATTTAACAGCTACATAGGGCTTAACAAGGAGTTATTAGCAAAAAGAAAGGAAACTTGAAGGAAGTTAGTTTTGTTTTGTTTTGTTTTGTTTTTGAAATGGAGTCTTGTTCTGTCGCTCAGGCTGGAGTGCAATGGTACAATCTTGGCTCACTGCAACATCTGCCTCCCAGGTTCTAGCAATTCTTCTGCCTCCGTCTCCAGAGTAGCTGGGACTACAGGCACATGCCACCACACCTGGCTAATTTTTGTATTTTTAGTAGAGACAGGGTTTCACCATATTGGCCAGGCTGGTCTCAAACTCCCTAACCTCATGATCTGCCTGCCTTGGCCTCCCAAAGTACTGGGATTACAGGCATGGGCCACTGTGCCTGGCCTTCTTCTTTTTTTATTTTTTTTAAAGAAACTATTATTTCCAACACTTACTATTTATTCTTTAACAAAAAGGGAAACTTTGAAGAGGAACTTTTTACTTTTCACATTTCTTTTCTCCTCCTCTGCCCCATTTTTTCTAATTTGAAATCACTGAAAACTAAGCTGTGCTTTCTTAAAGCTCTGCAAACTAAAGCTAGACAACAAACTTCAGAAGCAAATAACAGCAACCTATTTACATATATAAGCCACTTTCATACCTGCCTATTGATGTACAGACTTCAGAGTAATATGGCCTATATAAATTTTCTGGGATTGTTCTTTTTTGTTTGTTGTTGTTTTCTCCCTTCTTCCCCCTGTTTTCCGTTCCTAGGACATCAAACTTCACAACCTGCTAAAAATGAGCTTTCCAAATGACATGGGACCTACCTGTTCAGGAATAAACCATCCTAGCAATGAGAAATCACAGGAAACCTGAGTCCAGAGACTCATTTTCTTCAAAAATGCTTTCCCTGAAAGATTTCAAAAAGAAAAGGGGGAAATATGAAGGGAAAATAAATCTTGGGACCCCAAAATCACTAGGCTACAGGGAAAGGTCAAGCTGGGAACTGCTTAGGGCAAACCTGCTTCCTACTCTATTCAAGGTCACCCCTCTGCTCACTGAGATAAATGCATATCTGACTGTCTCCTTCCGAAATGCTAATCAGAAACTCAAAGGAATGCAACCTGTTGGTCTCTCACCTACCCATAACCTGGAAACCAAAACCCCCTCCCCATTTCGAGTTGTCTCTGCCTTTCCAGACTGAACCAATGAACAACTTACATGTATTGATCGATATCTCATGTCTCCCTAAAATGTGTAAAAGCTAGCTATGCCCCAACCACCCTGGGCACCTGTCGTCAGTACCTCCTGAGGCTGTGTCACAGGCGTGCATCCCTAACTTTGGCAAAGTCATCTTCTTAAATCGACTGAGACCTGTCTCAGATATTTTGTGTTCCCATGGAATTATCATTAAGTTTTCTGGGTATGATCATAAAACTGTGTTTCTGTGATAGTTACAAAATTTGCCTATGTTAGAGATTTTTCCTGAAGGATTTACAAGTGAAGGATACTTTATTCTTGATTGCTTTAAAATACTCTAGCAAATGAAAAAAGTGGTGGGGAGGATAGAGTATAAGTAAGAGCAACATAATGTTGCTCACTGTTGAAACTGAGTGATGCGTGCATGGACGCTTATCACACCATTCTCTCTACTTTGTGTATGTTTGACATTTTCCATAATAAAAAGGTTTTAATTCCCATCTCCCCAGGTGAAGCCATTGAGCTAAAAAGGTCAAGGTCAAGTGTTAGATCAAATATAATTTTTAATATAAATTACTTTCTTTAAGTTGCTTTCTTTGAGCAGAGGTAGCCGCTGGGGATAAGTCCCATGGTGCCTGACCTACCCCTGCTGCTGGGGCCAGGCCATCTGGCCCCACACTGAAGGCCCACTTCTGAAGCCTGCTAAAGACTGCCTGGTTCTACAGCCCGGCTCTGCCCACCTGAGGCACAAGGCCTCAGGACCAGACCAGCCCTTGCCCCACCCATAGCTGCTGGGCAGCTAGAGCCATCACCTGTAGCACTGGTTGCTGGTGCTTTGTTGGTAGAGATCACTCTTAATCCCCACTTCTGCCCCTGGAGGGGTTTCAGCTTTGACCCTGGGAGGCCCGCCCAGGGTAGGCTGAGAGCCCCTGAGCTTTTAACCTGAGGGTCTTTATTGGATAGGACCACTTCCCATTTCTTCCCTAGAGAAAACACATGGGCTTCGGAGCCACACAGATCTGGGCCTGAATCCTGGCCGGCATTCCTTGCTGCAGGACCTGGGCAAGACACTTCACCTCTGCTGAGCCCTCATTCCCTATCTGTGAAATAGAACAACACAACCGACCTCACAGGGTTGCTGTGGGGATGCTGCCTGACACACATCCCATTACGGTTTGGTCTCTGCTTCCTCCCCAGGACAGGGCCTGGAATCAGAGGCTGAGAACCTTCTTGTAGAAAGTCTTCATGTGTCCTAGGACTTGGCTGTCTTAGACTGGTACATTGTGCAGAGGATGTGGCTCACACTCTAGACTCCCACACCCCCAGCATTTGCTATTGGGTTGCCCCAACCCCTGAGCCTGGAGCTCCCTGAGGGAACCTGCACTGGCCTCTCCCAATCCCCACTACTGGTGCAGGGATGCAGTCTGGGGCTGGCATCCTTGTTCTGGGCCTGCTGCTGCCACCCCAAGACGCCCCGGGCCTGTCCTCAGTGGCTTCCCTGAACTGCTTATCCCACCCGCGGCATTATTCCCAGGAAACATGGTTTTTGGAAGCCAAGCAGCTGCTGGGATTCAGGGACTGTTTCAGGCAGGCTGAGTGGCAGCTCAGTCCTAGAGGGTCTCTGAAGATCTGGACTGGAAATCCTGGTACTCCCTAAGCCAGAGTCCACCAGCCAGGCCTGCTATGGGCCACCTGCCTGTGGGGTGCTGGGCTGAGCCAAGGCTGGCAAGCTCTGGGCCTTATTTAAGGGTTTGTGATAAGCCTGTGGGCCCTGGAGGCAGGCCATTAAAGCATCTGGCTTGTCTTGAGGGGAAAAAAAAAGTTGCTTTCTTTGGTCTTGGACACTTTTTAACAGAGAAAAGTTAAAATATTATGGAAAAGTAAAAGACTGTTGTCACAGCCTGTTAATCCCATATGCTTCCCATGAGAAGGGTAAATAGTTATATGGCAGTTTTATGGAATCCAGGGCCCACTATAGGAAAATGTCCCAAAGGGCTCTCTGAACTGTTTTTACTCACATCACCTCAAACACTAGTGTGTGGATTGTGTGGAGTTTTTACATACCAACAACAACCAATTCTCCAACTCTCTGGACACCAAGTAAGTGTCCAACAATTCCATTTAATTCTGGCACAAACTACGTGGAGTCAGTGCAGGCTCGACCTGTTAAGGGCTCAGTCCCACAACGCGGCCCACACTTCAAATACCAGTTCAAAGTCCCAGGTTACCACATGTACTTCTGACCAACCAAATATAAATCGGAGGTTTCCACGACCCCTTCTTCAATTTTGAGAATTTGCTAGAATGGCTCACAAAACTCAGGGAAACACTTTACTTGGGTTTATTGGTTTATTATAAAGGATATTATAAAGGACACCAATGAGCAGCCAGTGAAGAGGCGCCTAGGGCGAGGTCTGGAAGGGAGCTGAGCACAGGAGTTTCTGTCTCCGTCAAGTCTGAGGTGCACCACCCTCCTGGCATGGGGATGCGTTCACTGACCCAGATGGTCCTGAACCCCTTTATTTTGGGATTTTTACAGAGGCTTTATTGCATAGGCATCATTGATGAAATCATTGGCCACTGGTAACTCAATCTCCAGCTCAGCTCCTCCCCCTAGAGGTTCCAGGATGGGGCTGAAAGTTCCAACCCTTTAATCATGATTGGTTCCTCCGACCCCCAGCCCCCTAGCGATCCAGGGGCCACCAAGACTCACATTATTAGCATAAACTCAGGTATGGGTGAAAAGGGCTTTTTATGAATAACAAAAGATGTCCTTATCACCCCATCGCTCAGAAAATTCCAAGTTTTTGGAAACTCTGTGTCAGCAACTGAGGAGAAAGACCAGATGTATATTTCTTACTGTATCACCAGCTTGCTCTCTCTTTTTTTTTTTTTTTTGCCATGGAACCGCATATAGTCTGAAGACATGTATCACCAGGTCTCTAACCCTCCATTCTTCCTTTTCTTCTTTTTCTTAATCAATAGGAGAAGATGGAGGAAACATCGAAGCCTGAAGTAATCTCTTATTTGACTAGTTAAAACAATGAAACTATGGGAACTTTAGGACCTTTGGTTTGAGAATCTCTGATATTAACATAAGTACATTAAGGCTACAAGACAATCATTTGAAATTTCCAGTGGAGGCTAGCTTTCCTCTATTAGATAGAGTATCATTTGGAAAGCATGCCCTCTTCAGTACACTCTTCCTTTGAGAACTAACTTGCTACTGGACTCCAAGAGATTATAAAAACCCTTAAGAGGGGTTTCAGGATAGCTGACTAGAGGTGCCAGGCAGCACTTGCCTCCTCCACAAAGAATGACCAACACAGGGAGTAGATAACCACAGGTCGAATAGAGCTTCTAAAAGAGAACGCTGGAATTCATCAGGGAAGTGACAGGGAATCTCTGAGGTGCACAGAAGGTGAGAGAACTAAAGCAGCTGGGCCTGCCAGGATCAGCTCACAACTCTCAATTGTAGGGAAAAGTTGAGAGATCCCCAGCAGTCTACACTCCCACTGCAGACTCCAAGCCTAGCCAAGGGAAGACCCCTTGGCCATTGCAAGCCCTGAGACTAGCATAGAGAGCTGCCTGGAGACACGTGATGGCATTGTTTCAGAGAGGGAGTTCACATTAACTCCCACATACTCCCAGGACCCAAGCAGCTGCGGCATAGGGGCATTTGAGAGCTCAGCCCCCACCAGACTACATCCTGCCCTGTGCCCCAACAGCCCCTGCACTTCCTCATCCCTGGACCCCAGTGACATCCCCTAACATCTACTCAGAAGGCTGTAGCATTGAGACGCCAGCTGGACCCAGCAGTGTTACTGGATTTCCAGCACTCTATGCCATGCAGTGTCCTACACCCTGGGGAACAGGCAAAGCAGTGCACCAGGAAGACTCACCTGGGACAAAGGGAGCCAAAGCATGCGCTTCCCAGAGCCTGAGTGCCTCCAGCTCCAGGGCCACTGCCACTGACAGCAACCTCATTCCTTTCAGAAGGGCCACTGTGCACCTGCATTCACCTTTACAGAGAGCCTGGAGAACAGCCCACCTGTGTACTGTCCTTAGGCTTGAGGAGAGGTGTCGGCACCCATGTGCCTCATCCAGGGACCTCAGGATGAATCTGTTCCATCTGCCACCACCACCCACATGCACTATCCGGTGGCCTGACCTGGGGGATAATTTGGCCACCCTGCCCTCCACCACTGGTGCATGTGTATGCCATCCAGGGGCATAAGGACAGATCCACCCACCACCAGATTACATGTGTATGTCTCAGGGGGTGAGGGACTGGCCCTCTCAGCCCACAACCAGGACTGACTGCTATGCATTCTGCTCCAGGGCCTAAGGGTTGTCCCCACTGCTACTATCACCACCAATGCCACACACACCCCCTGGGGGTCCAATGGCCTACCCACTCAGCTCACTACTGCCACTGCTGGTACCTAACCATCCCACCTGGAAGCCTAAACACTGGCCTGTCCATACCCAACACTGCCAGCACCCACACACACCATCCAGAGGCCTGAGGACTGGTACACTTGGCCCACCACTGCCACCACTGGCAGTTGAGAATTGGCCCAACTGGCATTCCCTCCTCCAGAAAAGCCGTGTCACAGCCCCTACTAACAACCACATCCTATCCCACTGAGGAACTCACAGACACCACTGTTGCTGATTATAGGTGAAGACACCACCCAGAATCAAAGCCAAAGTACCCTGCCCAACCAACTATAGATGCAGCTGTAGGAAAGAGCCTAACCCTACAAAAACCAGTCCATAAAATTGAAAGAAGCAACTGTTACACCAGATGTGCATATATCAATATAAGGACACAAGAAACACAAAAAAGCAAGGAAATATGACTCTTCCAAATGGAGACAATAATTCTCTAGTAGCATCACAAAGAAAAGGAAATCTATAACATGGCCTGAAAAGGATACAAAATAATGATATTAAAGAAACTCAATGAGATACAAGAGAACACAGGTAAATAATACAAAGAAATCAGGAAAACAATTCATGATCTGAATGAGAAATTCAGCAAAGAGATAAAATTCAACAAAGTTATAAAAAACCAAACAGAAATCCTGGAACCGAACAATTCAATGAATTGAATAAAAAATTCATTCAAGAGCTTTAACAATAAACCGGATCAAGCACAAGAAAGAATTTCAGAACTTAAAGTCAGGTCATTTGAATAACCCAGTCAGACAAAAACAAATGAAAAGAGCGTGAAGAAAGCATGGATGACATGTGAGATAACATAAAACAACCAAATATTCAAACTTTGGCAATTTCAGAAGAAGAGATGGACAAAGGCATAGAAAACCTATTTAACAAAATAATAGCTGAAAACTTTTAAAGTCTTGTAAGAGATATAGATATTCATATATCGGAAGCTTGAAGATCCCCAAATAGATTCATCCTAAAAACAGTCTTCTTCAAAGCACATTATCATTACTTCCTAGCTACTTGGGAGCCTGAGGCAGCTACTTGGGAGGCCTGAGGCCAGGAGTTTGTAGTGTGCTGTGATTGTGCCTGTAAAGTAACCTCTGCACTCCAGCCTGGGCAACATAGCAAGACCTTGTCTCAAAAGAAAAAAAAAATAAAGTAAAAGGCAAAGAGAGAATTCTAAACACAACAGGCAAAAAGCATCAGGTCACATATAAGGGATCTCCATCAGACTAATAGTGGGTTTCTCAGCAGAAACTGCGCAGGCCAGGAAAGAATGGGATGATACATTCCAAGTGTGGAAAGAAAAGAATTTTCAGACAAGCATACTATATCCAGCAAAACTATTCCTCAAAAATGAAAAAGAAATACTGCGAGAATTCATCATCACTACATAGCCCTATAAGAAATGCTTAAGGGAGTCCTACATCTGAAAGCAAAAGGACAATAACTATCATGAAAGTATAAAACTTACTGGTAGAGAGGATATGCAAATGAGAAAGAGAAAGGACTCAAACATTATCACTACAAAAACCCCACCAAATCATAAAGGTAAACAATAAAAGATGAAGAAAGGAACATAACATATACGAAACAATCGGAAAACAACTAACAAAATGACAGGAGTATTTTACTCTCACCTATCAATAACAACCTTGAATGCAAATGATTTAAGTTCCCCAATTAAAAGACACAAACTGGCTGAATGGATTTTAAAAAAAAAAGACCCAACTGTATACCACCTGCAGGAAACTCACTTCACCTGTAAAGACATACATAGGGCTGGGCACGGTGGCTCACACCTATAATCCCAGTGCTTTGGGAGGCCGAGGCAGGTGGATCACGAGGTCAGGCCTAGCCAAATTGGTGAAACTCCGTCTCTACTAAAAATACAAAAATTAGCCAAACACAGTGGTAGGTACCTGTAATCCCAGCTATTTGAGGCAGGAGAATCACTTGAACCTGGGAGATGGATGTTGCAGGGAGCCAAGATCACACCAGGTGCAGTGGCTCACGCCTGTAATCCCAGGATTTTGAGAGGCTGAGGTGGGCAGATCACCTGAGGTTGGGAGTTCAAGACCAGCCTGGCCAACACAGTGAAATCCCGACTCTATTAAAAATACAAATATTAGCCAGGCATGGTGGTGCATGCTTGTAATCCCAACTACTTGGGAGGCTGAGGCAGGAGAACAGCTTGAACGTAGGAAGCAAAGGTTGCAGTGAGCTGAAATCATGTCATTGCACTCCAGCCTGGGCAACAAGAGTGAAACTCAGCCTCAAAAATAAATAAATCAATAAATAAGTAAACAAACAAACAAATACATAAAACAGACATGAAGGGATGGAGAAAAAAATCCACACAAACGGAAACCAAAAGTGTACAGGAATAGCCATGGACCATGATCTATATACTGATATTATGTTCTTGCATAAACATTCAATACAATAAAACAGTGGAACAGCATTTACACCAAGAAAGACATTGTGGGTCAGTTAACTTGTAATATCAAGGCTGTAGGAGAGCAATTTTAAACATGCCAGAACTTGGAGAATATTTTTCCCATTGCCTCTCCTTGATGAACCTGAGAAGGAAAGGGCTAGAAAAGATAATTGGGAAAATTTTGGCAAAAATATTTGTGGCAATTTGTGTGTAGCAGAAAATGTGAAGCTAAAACAAATGTGTAGATAAGGATAGAAGACTAATATGAAAATGTGATATACTCTGTCAACATGGAAATAATATCACTTAAAAAGCGGGAGAAGACAGAAAACCCAATAAACTAATTAACTGATTCAGAGACAATAGCTATATGTCACAAGATATTCCATAAAGCTGAAAAATCAAATAATGGATCCTAGGTTTATTTGAAAGTACAAAGAAAAACTAAATTTTGGATGGTAGGAAAAAAAGAGGGAAGAGTGAGGAAGAGGTTACAAGCTAGTTTTTTGGTTGTTTGTTTTTTTTTTGAGGAGTCTCACTCTGTCACCCAGGCTGGAGTGCAGCTGTGCAATCTTGGCTCACTGCAACTTTTGCCTCCTGGGTTCAAGCGATTCTCCTACCTCAGCCTTCTGAGTAGCTGGGACTACAGGTATGCACCACCACGCTCAGCTAATTTTTGGCATTTTTAGTAGAGATGGGTTTTTGCCATGTTGGCCAGACTGGTCTTGACTCCTGACCGCAAGCAATCCGCCTGTCTCAGCATCCCAACATGCTGGGATTACAGGCATGAGCCATTGCACCTGGCACAAGTTAGTTTTATAACAATTGACATTGTCTAAAGGAGACCAGGCCTGGTGGCTCATGCCTGTAATCCTAGCACATTGAAAGGCTGAGGTGGGAGGGTTGCTTGAGCCCAGAAGTTCAAGACCAGCCTGGGCAACATAGTGAGATCCCATCTCTTAAAAAAGTAACAACTTACAGAAAATGTTTTAAAAAAATTTTTTTAAGTCATTGTCTAAAGGAAAGTGGGAACTGAAAGTATTATAAAATATAACAATTAGAAAAAAATTAAAACCTTAAATTTTACACACACACACACACACACACAGAGGGATTTTGTGATGTTTCAGTTTAGCTAAATTCATTCAAACGGTTTCTCCAAATGTTCTTCCCTGTATCATTCTGAGTTAGGGTTGGCCACAAGGTAGAATTATAGTTGCATTGTTCCTGGTCTACTGCTTACTTTGTTGCAGTGGGACAGCCAGACCAGCTGTTACCCTAGCTCCTGTCTGATCTCCCTCAGCTTTTCCAAATCCTGGGCCAGGTATGCGTGCTTCCCATGGTGAAGAGAACCAGTTTCTCCTACAGGTCACTTACAACATTGAGGCCTGAGGCAATAAGATTCAGTGCTGTTCTAGTCTGTCCTCAAAAGTTCCCGTTTACCCATCCTTGATTTCCTGACTTCACATCCATCTTCCCTTCCTTATATCAGTCAGACCAGCATCAGTCACAGAGGCAAGTCTTACAAAGACTTATTCACTAAATCTTAAAGTTATATAAGGCCTAGTACCTATAATAAATGTGTTCTTTGTATCATTTCCAGTGGTTCAGCTGCTCTGATTAAAAAAAAAAAAAAAAAGAATGAAAATGAACAAACGAAATGGACAACAGAGTATAGTAAAAATATAAAATTCTGAAAATATAAAACAATATAACTGAGACTAAACAAATTCATTGTATCGATAAATGTAAATGAGCTTAAAAGACCTATTAGAAGAAAACAAAAATAAATCATAAGTGGATTAAAATAATGGATTAAACATGACTCAAAAAGGAAAAGAATAGCAAAGCAAAATGAAAAAACACAGAAGGATGAAATTGCTAAATATGAAAACAGGAAATATTGAATCAGAAAACAAAAACTCTGCATAATGAAAAATATGCTAATCAAGCAATTAAAAATTAGTTTTTTGAAAAATATCAAACTATAGAAAATCATTATATAGCATAACCAAATAAGAAATGACAAGTGGGTGGGGTGTAGTGGCTCATGCTTATAAGCCCAGCAATTTGGGAGGCGAAGGTGAAGGGACTGCTTGATCCCAGGAGTTCAAGACCAACCTGGGTAACATAATGAGACCCTGTCTCTACAAAACAAATTAAAAATTAGCTGGGAATGGTGGCACACGCCTCTAGTTCCAGCCTAGACTACAGCCTAGGCAACAGAGTGAGATCCTGTTTCAAAAACAGGTAAACAACAACAACAATGAAAACCAAATAAATGACAAGTGACAAATAACTATTGAAAAGTGAGTAAATACAAAATAATAAGGATTGGGTACAGTGGCTCATGCCTATACTCCTGGCACTTTGGGAGGCTGAGGTGGGTGAATTGCTCGAGCCTAGGAGTTCAAGACCAGCTTGGGCAACGAGTCAAAACTCTGTCTCTACAAAAATTAAAAAAAAAAAAAAATTAGCCAGGCATAGTGGCACGGTGCCTGTAGCCTCAGCTACTCAGGATGCTGAGGTGGGAGGACCCTTGAGCCCAAGAGGTCGTGGCTACAGTGAGCCATGATTGCACTCCAGCCTGGGTGACAGAGTGAGACCCTGTCTCAAAAAAAAAAAAATTAAATTAAAAAAAAAAAGTAGTAAGATTATAATGACATCAGGGAAGGCGGCAGAGTAGAAAACACCAGGAATCAATCCCTCTACCTGGTCAATTGTACTGACAGAATCTGTCTGATATAACTATGTTGGAACTCTGGAATCTATTACAAGGGTTGTGACTCTAGGGGAAGACTGTGGCTAATTTCAGTCAATTTCAGCTCTCACACTCTTGGAGCAACTTAAACTTGGCTTGCAGGAGCCAGGGTAGGCAATAAGAACCTTGTCCTCCAAGTATCTGGAATCTATGTTCTGATCCCTGATTGCTGCTTCTGATGGTAGAGGTGCAGACACAGAAGTGAGCTGCCATTGTTGTAACCCGCATTGCCATTTTTACAATCCACACTGGCAGAAGTACTTCAGGAAACTTAAAAAGACAATGACTGGTTTTTCTCCGCTTCATTTTTCCCTTTTCCCCCTTTTAGGGACCAGATATTTAAGGACTAGGACATCCAAAATAACTACATATACAGGGAAATATAGAAAGTCACCACGCATGTCCAGGGAAAGGCATAGGCTCAGGAAGACCTTAAATGTATTTCTCAAACTTATCCTCAGCTTAGAGATACCATACAACCATAAAAATAAAATAAAAACAGCATGGCTTTTTTATCCATGTGTCAAAAAAAAAAAAAAAAAAAAAAAAAGCAAACCCTGGGGAAGGAGAGAATTTGGTTTCCAGAGTTACCACATTATAAGATTCAAAAGTCCAGTTTTCAATGACAACAACAACAAAATCGCAAGACATAAAAGAAACAGTAATGTATGGCATATCCAAGGAAAAAATGTCAACACCAAACATTCCTGAGCAACTATCGGAAAGATGCTCAAAGAGCTAAACAAAGAAGTGGACAAAGTCAAGAAAATAATATATGAATAAAATGGAACTTTCAATAAAGAGAGAGCAAACATAAAAAGGAAAAAAAAAACATTCTGAAGCTGCAAGTACAAGAACTACAATGTAAATTTGACTAAAGGGATTCCAAAGCAGATGTGAGTAGTTGGAAGAAAGATTCAGACCAACATATGCACTATAGGAGTTTCATAAGAAAAAAAGGGAAAGGGTAAAAGAATTTTTTTTTTTTTTGCAGAAATAAAGGCTGGAAATGTCCCAAACTTGATGAAAGACATGAATACAAACATACAAGTTGCTCAACAAAGTTGAAGTGGAATAAACTCAAGAGGTGTCCCACCAAGAAACATTATAATAAAACTGTGAAAGGCCAAAGACAACCAGAAAATCTTGAAAAGAGCAAGAAAGACAAAAAAAAAGAAAAAAGAAAAAAAGAAAACAGCAAGAAAGAAGTAACTGTTTACATACAAGAGATTCTGAATAAGATTGCCTCCTGATTTCTTATCAGAAACTGTGGAGGCCAGAAGGCAGGGGATCAATATATGCAAAAAGTTGAAAGGAAAAAATTGTGAAGCAAGAATCCTCTACCTGGCAAAACTGTCCGCCAAAAATGAAGAAGAAATTAAGAGACCATAGTGGCTCATACCTGTAATCACAGCACTTTGGGAGGTCAATACAGGTAGATCACTTGAGCCCAGGAGTTTGAGACCAGTGTGGGTAACATAGTGAGACCCCATAACAACAACAACAACAAAAAAACAAAAAAACATATGCCATTATAGAAGCTAGTATTATTGTAACTTTGATTTATAACTCCGCATTTTCTTTATGTTATGTAAGAGACTAAGCATTAAAAAATCAATTAGAAGCTTGTGTTTTTGAACATACAAGCACAAAAATATGATTTTATGACATCAGTAAATGGGATGAAAGGGATGGGCACAGAGCTGTATAGGAGCAGAGTTTTTATGTTTTTGAAGTTAAGATGGTAGAAATTCACATTAAGCTGGGTGTGGTGTCTCATGCCTATGAATCCCAGCACTTTGGGAGGCCAAGGCAGGTGCATCACCTGAGGTCAGGAGTTCGAGATTAACCTGGCCAACATGGCAAAACCACATCTCTGCTAAAAATGCAAAAGTTACCCTTGGTGGCACATGCCTATAATCCCAGCTACTCAGGAGGCTGAGGCAGGAGAAAGCCTTGAACCCGGGAGGCAGAGGTTGCAGTGAGCTGAGATTGCACCACTGCACTCCAGCCTGGGCAGCAGAGCAAGACTCCATCTCAATAAATAAATAAATAAATTCAAATTAGTGTTATAATTTTAGGATGTCAAATGTAATTCCCAAGATAACCACAGAGAAAATATCCATAGCATATGTACAAAAGGATACACACACACACACACACACACACACACACAGAGTATTTAAAACTTCTCACTACAAAAAAAATGAACTAAATACAGGGCAGTAATGCAAGAAACGAAGAACAAAAAGGGTGTAAGGCATGTAGAAAACAAATAGCAAAAGGGCAGAATTAAATCCCTCCTTGTCAGTAGATACTTTAAATGTAAATAGATTAAACTCTCCAATCAAAATACAGAAATCAGCATAATGAATAAAAAAATGATTCAAATATATCATGTCTACAAGAGATCACATTAGATAAAGACACAAATAGGTTGAGAGTAAAAGGATGGAAAAAGGTATTATGTACGAATAGCAAACAAAAGAGAGTGGGGTGGCTATATAAACATCACACAAAACAGACTTTAAATCAGGAAATTTTACACAAGACAAAGAATGGGATTATATATTAATAAAAGGTAAAATAAAGCATGAAGATAAAACAATTATAAACATTTATGTACTTAATAATAGACCATCAAAATACATGAAGCAAAAACTGACAGAATTGAAGGGTGAAAGAAATAGCTCTACAATAATAGTCAGAGATGTCAGCTGGACACGCTCATGCCTGTAATCCCAGCACTTAGGGAGACTGAAAGTGGGCAGATCACACGAGGCCAGGAGTTTAAGACCAGCCTGGCCAACATGGCAGAGACCCCAGTCTCTAATAAAAACACAAAAATTAGCTGGGCGTGGTAGTACGTCTGTAATCCCAGCTACTCGGAGACTGAGGCATGAGAATCACTTGAACCCAGGAGGCAGATGTCGCAGTGAGCTGACGAGATCAGAGGGTCCCACTGCATACCAGCCTAGGCTATAGAACAAGACTCTCTCTCAAAAAAAAAAAAAAAAAAAAGAAGGCAGAGACCTCAATACCCCACTATCAATAATGGATAGAACAACCAGACAGAATATAAGGAAAGAAACAGAGTTCTTTTACAACAGGATATACCAACTAAATCTAACAGACATATGCAGAACACTGTACCCAAACAACAGAATATATACACATTCTCAACTGCACATGGGACATTCTCCAATGTAGACCATCTAGTAGCCACAAATCAATTCTCAATAGATTACAAAAAAATAGATATGATACAAAGTACCTTATCTGACCACAAAGGGAAGTTAAAAATCATTAACAGAATAAAAACTGAAAAATCCACAAATTTGTGGAAATTAAAAAACACACCCTTAACTAATGGGTGAAACAGAAATCCTAGAGAAATTAGGAGATAGAGACAAATGAAATTGAAAACACATTATTTTCATTTGCACAGTAAATGAAAATACCTAATGACAATATGAAAACTTATGTGATGTAGCAAAAGCAGTGCTAAGGGAGAAATTTATAGCTGCCAATGCTTAACAGTAAAAAGGAAGAAAGATCTCAAATCAGGCCATGTGCTGTGGCTCACATCTGTAACTCCAGCACTTTGGGTGGCCATGGTGGGTGGATTCCTTAAGTTCAGAAGTTTGAGACCAGCCTGGGCATAAAAGCCCTATCTCTACAAAAAATACAAAAATTATCTGGGCATGGTGATGTGCACCTGTAGTCCCAGTTATCAGACGGCTGAGGTGGGAGGATCAGTTAAGCCTAGAAGGTTGAGGATGTAGTGAGCTGTGATTGCAATACTGCACTCCAGCCTGGGTGACAGAGACCCTGTCTCCAGAAAGAAAAAAAAGAGAGAGAGAGAGAGAAAGGAAGGAAGGGAGGGAGGGAGGGAGAAAGAAAAGAAAGAAAGGAAGGAAGGAAGGAAGGAAGGAAGGAAGGAAGGAAAGAAAGAAAGAAAGAAAGAAAGAAAGAAAGAGAAAGAGAGAGAGAAAGAAAGAGAAAGAAAGAAAGAGAAAGAAAGAAGGAAAAAGAGAAAAGAAAGAAAGAGTTGGAAACAGATGCTTGGTGCCACAAAGAAAAATTAGTACGGAGACAAAGGGTCTTTCAGCAACATAGTTTTTACTTCCTGGACTGCAAGAAGGGTACCCTCCTTGGCCATTTTGCCACGAGAGTACAGTAAACAAAGGAAAGCAGACATGTTTATTCCTTATGCATTTGGGGCTGTCCTTACTGCTGTGTCTGATCTCCATTGGCTAGAGCCAGACCTCACAATCTAAACTAAAACCCAATTGGCTAATAACTTAAAACTTTTCTTTTTTAATTTTTATTTTTTTGTTATTTATTTATTTATTTTGAGACAAAGTCTCACTCTGTCGCCCAGGCTGGAGTGCAGTGGCACAATCTTGGCTCACTGCAACCTCCGCCTCCCAGGTTCAGGCAATTCTCCTGCCTCAGCCTCCTGAGTAGCTGGGATTACAGGCATGTGCCACCATGTCCAGCTAATTTTTGTATTTTTAGTAGAGACTAAGTTTCACCATGTTGGTCAGGCTGGTCTCAAACTCCTGACCTTGTGATCCACCCACCTCGGCCTCCCAAAGTGCTGGGATTACAGGCGTGAGCCACCGCGTCCAGCCAACTTAAAACTTTTCTAAACAGGTAAAAGCAATGGAAAGCTGGGACATGTCTGTGAGCACGTCCAGCACAGATATCTTGGTTAAAGTACAAGGACATAGAATGTACTACATGCCTGTAAGCATGGCAGGTTTAGCAGCTACATAGGATAGGGCTTAACGAAGAGTTATTAGCACACTTATGATTTATTCTTTAACAAGACCAACAATTTTAAAGAGGAACTTTTTTACTTCCCACAGAAAGACAGACAGAAAGAAAGAAAAGCAAAGAAAGATCGCAAATCAACAACCTAACTTTACATTTTAATAATTAGAAAAAGAATAGCAAACTACCTTAAAACTATCAAGAGGAAGGAAATAACAAAGATTAGAGCAGAGATGAAATAAAGAATAGAAAACAGTAGAGAACTTCCTCCCAGGTACCAGGAAAAAAAAAAAAAAGAAAACAGTAGAGAAAATTAATGAAACCTAACATTGATTGTTCTAAAACATTAATGAAATTGACAAACCTTTAACTAGATGGACTAAGAGGACTATATTTGGTTTAAAACAGTTTGTCCACCAGTCTCTTTTTTCTTTCGCAGAATCCAGGCCAAGATACCATACAGCATTAACTGGCTCACTCTCCACCAATTTATGAGTTTCTCAATGTTGCCTCGCTTTTCATGACCTGAACATTTTTGAAGAATGACATTTTTGAATAGTGCTGGTCAAATATTTATTTATTTGTTTGTTTGTTTACTTTTGAGATGGACAGTCTCTCTATGTCGCCCAGGTTGGAGTGCAGTGGCATGATCTTGGCTCACTGCAACCTCCGCCTCCCGGGTTCAAGTGATTCTCTTGCCTCAGCCTCCTGATAGCTGAGAATACAGGCGCACACCACCATGCCTGGCACAGGGTTTCACCATGTTGGCCAGGCTGGTCTCGAACTCCTGACCTCAGATGATCTACTCACCTCGGCCTGCCAAAGTGCTGGGATTACAGGTGTGAGCCACCACCCCCAGACCAAAGGTGCTATTTTGGAGTGATGATTTTAAGACTTGGCTTTATTATCTTGATTTGAACATCATGAAGAACAAATACATAGTCAAAAATACATAACTGTTTACTTTTCTTGTTTTCTTTTTTTTATTTGAGATAGAGTCCTGCTGTGTTGCCAAGGCTGAAGTGCAGCAGTGGCACGACTTTGGCTCACTGTAACCTCTGCCTCCTGGGTTCAAGTGATTCTCCTGCCTCAGCCTCTCGAGTAGCTAGGATTACAGGTGCATGTTACCATGCCCAGCCAATTTTTGTATTTTTAGTAGAGACGGAGTTTCACCAAGTTGGCCAGTCTGGTCTCAAACTCCTGACCTCCAATGATCCTCCTGCCTCAGCCTCCCAAAGTGCTGGGAGTACAGGCATGAGTTACTGTGGTGCCAATAACTTGTTTCTTTCCTGGGGTTAAAAGGGCTCTTTCTGCTTCACTCTTTGATATGGACCTGTGCTGGGGATTGAGAAGCTGTTCAAGTTCAATGTACCCAGTTCTGGTTCCGTGCCAGGCTTAAATCCATGATATTTCACAATTTGTGTATGAACCCTGATGAAGCGTTTTTAGGACATGACTGCCTTGTAACCTACTTTTTGCCAAAAGATGGTAGTAAATTTTTCTACCACCATCATTACTATGGTATTGTAACTAAAACTCTCCAGGAAATTATTCTGCTTAAAACTGAAATCAAGTAGATCTCAAGTAACTCTGCTGTCGGATTTGAAATCCCTTGTTGTATGTTGTCTGCAATCAGCAGCCTCTCTTTAATGAAGTGAGATGATGAAACTGGAAGTTACTGAATGGGAAATAAAAATGAGAATACACACTGCGAATGAAGACATGGAAGTTACTTCTACAACACAATCATGTAAGAATCCAAATGCCGTGTTCCCATGTTTACCAAATGATGCACCTTTATTGCAAGAGAAGAAATGAGGCTGTTCCCGCCAATATTCAGAGGCCATTTGGAATCTGCTATGATTGCTTAGATCTGAGGACTTGATGTGATATTATTTTGTGGAATTTGAGAAGCAAGAATTGGATTTAATGATATCTCAATTCTCATCCATTTAAAATAACCTAATTTGCAATTATAAATAAAATGGCATGTTTCATTTGCATATTCTCTTTTTAAAACAGGAACTGCCCCTGCTTTTAACCTTATGGAGTCTTATTTATGAATAAAACTTGTATTATTAAAATATATATACAGAGTAAAATTCATTTGAATAGTCTATGGCTACTATGAATTTTATTTACTTCTCTTCCCCAAATTTTAATTTCTTTGAAGGCTTCCAGGTAAACAGTGATTACTAATTACTTCAATGTTGTATAAGTCCAAAATCCTTAAGTCAGTTCACTGTGGGTAACATAATTAAATTATCATTAAAGAATGATGTAATCACTGTTAATCCTAATAATCTGACCTCTTAAAACTTCATTCAGGTGGGTGGGGCCCAATGGCTCAAGCCTATAATCCTATTACTTTGAGAGGCAGAGGCGGGTGCATTGCTTGAGGCCAAGAATACTAGGT
The DNA here is from genome assembly GCA_963573385.1 of Cacajao melanocephalus. Taxonomy (NCBI): domain Eukaryota; kingdom Metazoa; phylum Chordata; class Mammalia; order Primates; family Pitheciidae; genus Cacajao; species Cacajao melanocephalus. The sequence goes on from CAUYLG010036273.1 coordinate 34,959, forward strand.
GACATAGCAAGACCCTGTCTCTAAAAACTAAACAAACAAATAAAAGTGTTCCCCAGTTAGTGTAGATGTAATATCTCCACAGATTCACATAAGTTTAAGTTTTGTCTCAGATTTATAACAACAGAATGTATAAAGACACTGGTTATTTAAATTATGATTCAACTTAATTGTATATCCACCTTTACATTTAGGATTCTTTAAAATAGTGTAAATAGTAATAAACTTAAGACTCATAAGCAATTCTAAATAATTTAGGTGATTAATTAATTCACCTTTTAATTTAAACAACATCCAGTCTTGCATCAGTTAAAATGATATACTGCATGTTTATTTCTCACAGTGGTAAAATTGTGGACTCATGTTACTGTCTTTCAAACTCCTCGCTCTCCAGGGGACGTTGGTGAAAAATATTACCGTAGAATCCTGGGCCAGGAGGGGTGGCCTTGGGCGGGACTCGTTGTTGTAAAAATTGGTAAAGCCCGGGGCTTGTTGGAGACGGATGAGCCAGAAGTGATGGGGACCCAACGGAGACTTAGAGTGGAGTTGGAATAAAGTCAGAAGTCACTTGTGTGACTCCAGGTGTGTGTCGGGCCCTGCTAGGGTGAAACAGTCTCTGGACCTGGGGACAGGGAAGAGATGGACATCAAAAAATGCCATTATCATGGCTGATCCAATGGTAGTGGGTTATCAGAACTTACTAACATTAGTGTCGCTAAAGTTGGTATACAACCCCCCATTGCAAAATTTGGCTGGCTTTTTAAAAATGCCATTGTGGGTAGACATTTTGATCTTTGTCGTCAGGGTCAGTATGGCCTCTGGGTCCATGTGGTGTAAAAGTAGGAGTATCTCTAAAATCTATTGCTACCAGTGGAATTGCCCAATAGGGGCTGCTTCCTTGTGCAAACTTGGAAACTGCACCATCTTCATCCTGCTCCAGAAGGCCAGGGGGCCCCAGAGCTCATCCTGAGCTCTGGGAGGGTACTTCAGCCCTAGCATTAACACTGGAGTGTTACGTCAGTTCCCCAATAGTAGGTTATATGATCCCCTATTGAAGCAAGAAGACAAACTGGATGGTGGAGCAAGAAGTCAAAAAGAAATCTATCCAGAAGCCTGAGAAGATGATGAGCAGATGGAGAGGCAACAAGACTTAGGAGGCAGGCTGGGCATGGTGACTCATGTCTATAATCCCAACATTTTAGAAGGTAGAGACAAGAGGATCGTTTAAGCCCAGGAGCTCAAAACTAGCCTTGGCACCAGAGGGAGACCCCCATGTCTACAAAAACTTTTAAAAATTAGCCAGATGTAGTGGTGTGTGCCAGTAGCCCCAGCTATTCTGAGGGCAGAAAGGAGACAATTGCTTGAGCCCAGGAGGTCTAGGCTGCAGTGAGCCAATGTCAAGCCACTGCACTCCACCACAGAGCAAGACCCTGTCTCAAAAAACAAAACAAACAAACAAACAAAGAAAATTGGAAAAATACTTCCTCTGATCTCAGACCTCATTTCTTTTAAGGAAACACACTTTTGAAGTTTTGAGTTTGAAACACAGTTTAGACTTAATCATGAGGTATGTTGTGTAGTAAAAACCATCAATTCAATTAATTTGGAACCCCTCCACCACAGTTTACTCCTTATGATATTAACCTCCTTTAAGTAGCCATCAATGTGAAAATGTCTTCAGTTTTACAAGGCATTTTGCCTCAGATAGGGTAAAAAAGTTTGTACCCCATCTGAGACCACAGCATTCATACTGAAGAGAAACTATGAAGTTACCAAATGCGGGGAAACTTTTACTCACATGCCATCTCATGGAACATAGAAGTCATACTGAAGAGAAACCCTGTGCCTCTAAGGAATATTGAAAAGCCTTTAGCTAGATTACCAATCTCATAAAGCAGCAGAAAATTCGTGCTGGAGAGAAGCCAGTGAAAGCAGCAAAAATATCATTGAATATTAGAAAACTTATACTGTAGAGAAAGTTTTGAATGTACTATGTATGACAAAATTTTCTTTCACACCTTATTCCTTACTCTGCATTTCAAAGGCCGTACACAGATAAACCCTATAAATGTAAGAAATGTGGAAATAACTTGCACCAAAAGTAAATCCTTATTCAAAATGTACACTGGAGAGAGACCTTGCGAATGCAGGAAAGCTTTTGTTTACATGTCCCGCTCAGTCAGCAGATGATTTATGTGGGGAAAGCCCCTCTGCCTGGAAGGTATGTGGGAAAGTCTTCAGCCACGAATCAGTTTCACTGAGCATGAGCATTTTCACACTACCGAGAAACCCTTTGAATATAATGAATGTGGGAAAGCCTTTACTAAAAGCAGTATATCATTAACCATCAGAACGCTCATACTGGAGAGAAGCTTTGTGAATATAACAAATGTGGAAAATCCTTTTACCAGAAGGAAACTCTCCCTACCAGTCAGAAAATTCACACTGAAGAGAGACTTTTGAGTGTAAAGATTGTGGGAAAGTTCTCACTCAGAAGTCAAACCTCATCCAACACCAGAGAACGCACACAGAAGTGAATCCCTTTGTGTGTAAGGAGTGTGGAAAAACCTTTAATGGAAAATCAAACCTTACTGAGCAACAGAAAATTCATATTGGAGAGAAACCCTTTAAATGTAATGAATGTGGAACAGCTATTGGCCAGAAGACACACCTCATAAGAAATCAAAGCATACACAGCAGAGAGAAATCCTATGAGTGTAACGAATGTGGAAACGCCTTCTGTCAGTGAATACCACCTATTGTAGATGTGAGATTTCAATCAGATGATCAACCCTATGAACTCAATGTTCGTGGAAAAGCCTTGTCTCAGAGTTCATTTACCGTGCGTGTGAGAAGCCATGTGGGTGAGCAGCCTTATGGTTTCCACGGCTGTGGGGAAGCTTTCCCCAATTCTCAACTCTTGCTCTATATTTGAGAGTACACACAAGTAGGAAGCTTTATCAATATGGTGACTGTGGGAAGCTTTCAGCCAGAAGTTGCACCACATCAGACTCCAGAAAAAAATTAGCCAGGTGTGGTGGTGCATGCCTGTAATCCCAGCTACTCAGGAGGCTGAGGCAGGAGAATCACTTGAACCTGGGAGGCAGAGGTTGCCGTGAGCCAAGATCACGCCATTGGACTCCAGCCTGGGCAACAAGAGTGAAACTCCGTATCAAAAAAAAAAAAAAAAAAAAAAAAAGTGGCATCAGGATGGGAAGTGGGAGGAAATATGGAACTATTTTAAAAAATGATTTGGAGGTAATTTGTTCTCCAAGCGGGGAAAAATAGACCATGAACCATACACAAAAGTAAAATCCACAGAGAAGAAAAGCAGGTATTGAAAAAGCTATGTTCTAAAATGGTATGACTTCAGGAGTAGGGAAACGTTCCTTGTAACAACTTCAGAAATACTTAGCAGTTCTGCTTTTGGATATGTATGTTCAGGAAATATGTACTAGGATATTTACTGTGGTTTGATTTGTAGTAGCCAAAAATTGGAAACACTGAAAAGGAGAAACTCTTATGATGGAATGGCATGTATCTATGAGTGCAGCACTCGAGATCCGCATGTATTAACACGAAGGTCTCAGAATCATGTTGAGAGTGGGGGAAACTCAAGTTGAAGAATGATGCATATAGTACAATGACTTTCTGTAAATGTGTTTGGTGTTATTTATTTATTTGTTTGTTTAATTAATTATTTTTCAGACAGGACTTGCTCTGTCACCCAGGCTGGCGTGATCTCGGCTAACTGCAACCTCCACCTCCAGGGTTCAAGCAATTCTGCCACCTCAGCCTCCAGAGTAGCTGGGACTACAGGTGCGTGCTACCACACCTGGCTAATTTTTTGTGTATTTTTTGGTAGAGACAGTGTTCCATCTTGTTGGCCAAGCTGGTCTCCAACTCCTGTCCTCAAGTTATCCGCCTGCCTCAGCCTCCCAAAGGGCTGGGATTACAGGTGTGAGCCCCCGCACCCGACTTGATTTTTTATTTATTTTTAAACAGAGGCAGGGTTTTGCTACATTACCCAGGCTGGTCTGGAACTCCTGGGCTCAAGCAATTCTCCTGCCTCAGCCTCTCAAAGGGGTGGGGTTATAGGTGTGAGTCACTGTGTCCAGCCACTTTTTGTAAATTTGAATTAAAACTTCCCTCACTAAATTCAGTACTATACACTAGCAATGGAAACATGTATGTATGTAAATGTTTCTGAAATGGTTTGAAAGAATATACCCTAGACACTTGCTAGTGGTCACCTGTGAAGAGTGAAGAAAGGAAGAGAATGCATGAAGAAGGGAAGAGAATGGAACTTCAGCTTTGTATCTAAACATCTTCTCTTTAAAAAGACTGCAAGTAAATATATGAAGATACTGATGGATTCTGGATTGTGTTATATGGATCTCTAATTCTTATTTTTTATACTTTTCCATATTTTTAAAATTTCTCAGAATTGGTAAGAATGAGGGTGAGGATGGGAACACTGTACCTGTGGAAATCATGCTGTAATATTCATTCCTGGCCGGGTGCAGTGGCTCACGCCTGCAATCCCAGCACTTTGGGAGGCCAAGGCGAGTGAATTGCCTGAGCTCAGGAGTTTGAGATCAGCTTGGGCAACATGGTGAAACCCCGTCTCTACTAAAAATACAAAAAAATGAGCTGGGTGTGGCTGCATATGCCTGTAATCCCAGCTACTCAGAAGGCTGAGGCAGGAGAATCGTTTAAGCCTGGGAAGCAGAGGTTGCAGTGAGCCAAGATCAAGCCATTGCACTCCAGCCTGGGCAACAGACCAAGAATCTGCATCCCAAAAAAAAAAAAAAAAAAAAAAATCCATTCCCAATCAAAAACTACATTTGTATAGAAAATATTTCTAAAATTTTACCAACAATGAGTGGATGGACTTGCTCTGTATATAACATGAAATTATCCATTTTTTTACATTCAAAATGAAGGCTGGGCATGGTAACTCATAGCTATAGTCTTTGCTCTTTAGGAGGCTGAGGTGGGAGGACAATTTGAGTCCAGGAGTTTGAGACCAGCCTGGACAACATGATAAGACTCCGTCTCTACAAATAATTTAAAAATTAGCCACAGTGCCAGGCGCGGTGACTCACGCCTGTAATCCCAGCACTTTGGGAGGCCGAGGCGGCTGGGTCACCTAAGGTCAGGAGTTCGAGACCAGCCTGACCAACATGATGAAATCCCATCTTTACTAAAAATACAAAATTAGCAGGGTGTGGTGGCACATGCCTGTAATCCCAGCTACTCAAAAGGCTGAGGCACGAGAATTGCTTGAACCTGGGAGGTAGAGGTTGCAGTGAGCCAAGGTCACACCATTGCACTCCAGCCTGGGCAACAAGAGCAAAACTCCATCTCAAAAAAAAAAAAAAAAAAAAAATTAGCTGCTGTGAGACGTGATTGCACCACTGCACTCTAGCTTGGGCAACAGAGTAAGACCCTGTCTCAAGAATAAATAGATGGCAAGATTAAATTAAAAAATAAGTAAGAAAAAAATAAGTAGGTAAAAACCACAGCCAAAAAGAAAGAGAGAGAAAGAGAGAAAGAAAAAAAGAGAAAGAAAAAGAGAGAAAGAAAAGAAGAAGAAAAAAGTACCATGATCATTTCTAGGGTAACCTGATGGAATTATCAAGATAATTACACAAGACAAAATAAATAAATAAGTAATAAGTAAAACCACAGCAAAGAAAAAAAAAAGTGCCTTGATCATTTCCAGGGTAAACTGATGGGATTTTCAGGATTTTACAGTAGAAGTAATTTGATTAATTGTACAGCTGCGGAAGAGGTGGAGTCTGCATAAGCTGATTGAATCTGAGGCCTCTAGTGTGTTTAAGGACTCAGATCATAAGAGCAAAACCGTTTGAGTTCAAATCTAGTATCTGTATTTGATTCTGCCACCTCCTGCAAATATTTAATATCTCTGAGTCTCAGTTTTCGCTTTACATGGTAACAATGATAAAATCCACTTCCTAATACTGGTGAGGGTAAAATTCACTAATTAATGTCCATTGCTTCCCTGCACAGTGAGAACAGGGGAAGTGATTGCATTAATGTCCGGAGGCCCCTAGTAGGTCACTCAATCACTCAGTCTATACAGTCGGTAGGTTGCTGGTGCTCTGGGCTCCGCCCCGAGGGGTGTGGCTGACCAAAGACGCATATATAAAAACCCAGGCCCCAGAAGGCGCCTAGCGGTTTCAGAGTCAGTTCCTCTCGGTTACCCGGCCTGCATTACGGATCAATTTCTGGTGAGTCTGTGCCTCCAAACGCAAGGGCAAGGGCAAGGGCAAGGGCAAGGGTCAGTGTCATGAGATGGTCTGTCTGAAACTCAAAGATTATGGAGTCCAGAATGCTAGCAAGGGAGCCCACTAATAGGGGAGGACAGACAGGCGTCTAAAACGGTTCATTTATTGAGGACCATTTTTACCTCCACGAGCCTGCCCTGCGCAGGGCTTGCCTTTCACCAGACAGGCGAGGGGTCTGCAAAGGAGGCTGTGGCTGTGATTCCTGGGGGGGTCTCTCGAGGGCCCCCGAAGGTCTTTCTATCACATTGGCAGGAGCCCAGGACGAGATTGTGGTCTGGTCAAAGTCTCATGAAAGTATACAACGCTATGTCCATGAGTCAGCGGGGACTGAGTGGGTTGAGTTGAATTATTAGAGATCAAGAGAAGGAGGCATAGCCCGTGGGCAGGACTATCAGGGTTTTGTTTTGTTTTTTTGTTTTGTTTTGTTTTTTGAGTCAGAGTCTTGCTCTTGTTGCCCAGGTTGGAGTGCAGTGGCACGATCTCGGCGCACTGCAACCTCCACCTCCCAGATTCAAGCGATTCTCGTGCCTCAGCCTCCCAAGTAGCTGAGACTACAGACGTGCACCACTACGCCCAACTCGTTTTGTTGTTGTTGTTGTTGTTGTTGTATTTTTAGTAGAGACAGGGTTTCACCATTTTGGCCAGGCTGGTCTCAAACTCCTAGTCTCAAGTGATCTGCCTGCCTCGGCCTCCAAAAGTGCTGACATTACAGGCCTGAGCCACCATGGCCAGGCGGGACTATCGTTTTCAAAATTCCTTAAACTGGGGGTGAAATCTATCTGTTTTTCCGAGGGCCAGAAGCTTTAGGGACCAGAGGCAGACCTAGAGCACATGGAGTGGGAATCAGTCCTTTACTGGGTTCCAGTTTTCCGAGGTTCCCAGTAGGATCCATCAGGCCTTGCTCAGGATGAAATAAAGTTCTGCTCAGAGGAGCTTCTTGTCTAGTGCTGGGGTGAGGGGGTAGACAGGAGTTAAGCTGTTACAAGGGCAAGAATGGTGGGAAACAAAGTGTAAGAGTAAGATGCCATTAGAGGTTGATTTTTAAAGTTTATGTTTTTGTTTCTTAGAGAGGAGGGGGTCTTGCTATATTGCCCAGGTTCCACTGTGGCTTTAATCATCTCCCTTCTTCTGAGGGTGCCTCCTTCTAGTTCTTGGGAAATTCCACTCATTTCCAGTCACAAATATATATATATATTTATATATATATTTATGACTGGAAATATATATTATATATAATATACATATTATATATATATAATTTTGGGTTTTTAAAATTTTTCTCTATATATATATATATTTAAAGCCATCTATCATTTCTATGATTTGATATAGAAGGGAAGGACTTCAAGGTCTCCTTAATCCACTACATGCAATGGCAGTCCAATCACACATTTTGAATATGTGTGAATTGTCGTATCTCTCTATTCTGAGAGTCAGGACAAGGCAGGAGGGACCAGGCTTTGATGGCAGAGATAGGAAAGGAGAACATATTAGATAAGATACCTTGGCTGGGTAGGGCAGACTGAGCAATGGATTGGATGGGGCCATGGCAAAACTGAGTGGACTGATCTGGCTAGAGCAGGACAAAAGCAGGGAAGAGGCACCCAGGATGAAAAAGATGTGAGGCTACCCAGATGGTGGCTTTGGGGAGCTCATTGTAAACTTGACAGTTTTCTTGCAGATCATATGGGGCAGAGAAAATAATAAATAAACAAACAAACTTGATATCAGAGACATAGGAAGCCTGGAAGCGTGGATGGCCACTTTGAACAGAAATATAAACCTTGTCCATATGCATGGTTAGGCCTCTCTCTCCAAGAAACTGCTTCTTGGAATGTGTCTTAGTCTGTTCTGTCCAGGAGCTGGTAGATTCAGGGTCTGGTAAGGGCATGCTTTCTGGTTCATAGATGGCACCTTTTAGCTGTGTCCTCACCTGGTAGAAGTAAAGAAGTCTGCCCCTCAGCCCCTTAGAACACTCATCTCATTCTTGAAGGCTCTGTCTCCATGACCTAATCATCTTCCAAAGGTCCCACCTTCTAATCCAATCACACTGGAAATTCGGTTTTAACATATGAAATTTGGAGAGACACAAACATTCAGTCCATAGTAGAATGGTTCCTGGAAGCTGGTGGTTTCCAGGATGGTTCTCAGGAGGCCAGAATCACTGGGTGCCCCCAGGGAGATCTCTGGAAGAAATGTCCCCATTTATCCAGGGGACTGTGAGGACCCAGAGCCAGATAGGTCCAGTACAAGTTAAGAGTCTTCCACCTAGGCCAAGTCAATTCACCTCCCTGGACTTGTATTTTCTTTAAAATGAGATTAATCATTACTCTTATTTTCTAGGGTCATGGTGGAAATGAAATGAGAGCATTTATTTGAAAATTTAATCAGTTAGCTGAATCTCCAGTAAGATGTCTGGAGAGAAGGCTTCAGAAAAGTCTCTGGGGTAAGATCTCTTCAGAGGATGATGGGACATTCACAACATTCATCTAAACTCTCACCTCCAGTGGTAGATAGGAGTAGCTTAGTAAAAATTTACACCTGAGAAATGTTTGCACTTTTAAAATGTTACTGTGTGGAGGGTACACTGGATGAAATTAACTCTAGAGTCAGTTGAGAGGCAATTACAGGCTTCTAGGCAACAGATGATGGTGGGCTGGATTAGGATAGGGTCAATAAGGATGGAGAAGGAGGGTATGTGGGGATTGGAATTTGAGCTGGGATGAACCCCTGACCTATTAACTTTTTTACAGGATCCCATAACTAAAGATCTAGTTCAGTCATCAGCCAATAGCAAAGAGATGGATTACAGTCTCCTCCAGGAAATTGAGGAAATTAAGAATTTTTTCCAGCATCTCTCTGAGCAACATACAAAACAGGCAGAAACCCCAGATGCACCAGAACCACAGTGCTGTATGCCTCTGCCCGTCCATGCTGAGGAGAGCCGACACGAGTCAACTCAGAGCAAGACCATGCCTCCCTTGGAGCTCACAATGATGACTTCTGCATGCACTAACATCCCTGAGACTGTTCCCACCCAGGACTTAACAGTGCACCTTCTTAAAGCCCTTGATATGTCCCTTGAAGACCTAAGTGAGACTTCTTCCATGGGCCAGAAAGTGACTTCCTTTGATCAGATAAAACACACAGCCGGTTCCCAGATGACAGATGTTACCGACACCCCAAAGACATCACCCACTGATTGCCAGAAGACAACCATCACTGCAAGCAACATGACAATCTCCAGTGAAGGTAGCCAGCTGAAGACCCTAAGCAGTGACCAGACCCTCAATGAGAGTCAGACACAAGCCCTGTGTGGAGATCAAATGAAGACCCTCAGTGATAACCAGACTCTCTGTGGGGACCAGATGACCTTCAGTAGTGACCAGACCCTCACTGATGGTCATACAGTGACTTCTAGTGGCGATGAGACCCTCTCTGAGGGCCAGATGATAACCAGCCTAGACCTCTATGGAAGGCAAATGATAACTTCGATTGATAACCAGATCCTCTGTGGGGAGCAGACGACGACTTCCACTCATAACCAGGCCCTCTACCGGGGGCAGGTGACGGCCTCCACTGGTAACCAGGCCCTTTGTGGGGAGCAGACGACGACCTCCACTGGTAACCAGGCCCTCTACCAGGGGCAGGTGACGACCTCCACTAGTAACCAGGCCCTCTGTGGGGAGCAGACGACGACCTCCACTGATAACCAGGCCCTCTACCGGGGGCAGTTGACGACCTCCACTGGTAACCAGGCCCTCTGTGGGGAGCAGACGACGACCTCCACTGCTAACCAGGCCCTCTGTGGAGGGCAGATGACAACCTCCATTGGTAACCAAGTCCTCTACGGGGGACAGATGACAACCTGCACTGGTAACCAGACCCTCTATGGGGGACAGATGACGACCTGCACTGGTAACCAGACCCTCTATGGGGGACAGATGACAACCTCCACTGGTAACCAGGCCCTCTACAGGGGGCAGCTGACGACCTCCACTGATAACCAGACCCTCTGTGGGGAGCAGACGATGACCTCCACTGCTAACCAGGCCCTCTGTGGAGGGCAGATGACAACCTCCATTGGTAACCAAGTCCTCTACGGGGGACAGATGACAACCTGCACTGGTAACCAGACCCTCTACGGGGGACAGATGACGACCTCCACTGGTAACCAGGCCCTCTACGCGGGGCAGATGACGACCTCCACTGGTAACCAGGCCCTCTACGGGGGGCAGATGACGACCTCCACTGGTAACCAGGCCCTCTACGG
>CAUYLG010036277.1:0-45363 GCA_963573385.1 Cacajao melanocephalus
ATAGCATGGGAAGAAATGCCAGATATAGGTGAAGGGGAGGAAAGCAGCAAATCACACTGCCACGTGTGTACCTATGCAACAATCTTGCATGTTCTTCACATGTACCCCAAAACCTAAAATACAATAAAAATTTTTTAAAAATAAAATAAAATAATCTGATCGTTATGGGAACTGTTATTTTATTTTATTTTTGAGCAGTCATGATGGATCGTGAATGGGGAGCCAGCACATCATATGGAAAGAGCAGGAGCAAGAGGTCAGGGGCAGGTGCTACTCACTTTTAAAGAACCAGATCTTGTGGCCAGGCGCGGTGGCTCAAGACTGTAATCCCAGCACTTTGGGAGGCCAAGACTGGTGGATCACAAGGTCAGGAGCTCAAGACCAGCCTGGCCAAGATGGTGAAACCCCTTCTTTTCTAAAAATACAAAAATTAGCCAGGCATGGTGGCCCGCACCTGTAATCCCAGCCACTTGGGAGGCTAAGGCAGAGAACTGCTTAAACCTGGGAGGCAGAGGTTGTAGTGAGCCAAGGACATACCACTGCACTCCAGCCTGGGTGACAGAGCAAGACTCTGTCTCAAAAAAAAAAAAAAAAAAACAGATCTTGTGTAAACTCAGAGCTAGAAATCACTAATCACCACGGGGATGGTACTAAGTTATTCACAAGGGATCCACCCCCATGATCCAGGCATCTCCCACCAGGCCTCACTTCCATCACTGGAGATTACACTTCAGCATGAGATTTAGAGGGGACAAACATCCAAACCGTATCAGATGGGGTCTCTCTTTGTTGCCCAGAACTCCTGATTTCAAGTGATCCTCCCACTGTGGCTTCCCAAAGTACTAAGATTATAGGCATAAGCTACCATGCTTGGCCCAAAACCATTTTTTTTTTAATGAGACAGAGTTACATTCTTGTTGCCCAAGCTGGAGTGCAATGGCGCCATCTCGGCTCACTGCAACCTCCGCTTTCCGGGTTCAAGCATCCTGGGAGCTCAGCCTCCCGAGTAGCTAGGACTTTAGGCGTGTGCCATGACGCCCAGCTAATTTTTGTATTTTTAATAGAGATGGGATTTACCATGTTGACCATGATGGTCTTGATCTCTTGACCTCGTGATCCACCCGCCTCGGCCTCCCAAAATGCTGGGATTACAGGTGTGAGCCACCGTGCCCAGGCTGAAAAGTTTTTTATTGGTAATCAAAGAGCCTCACTAGCTAAAGATAATTGATAATTCTAGGAGCTGTAGCAAGAAGAGATGGGGTACATCAGAATAAGGAAGAACTGGACTTACTGGGAAAGTATAAAGAGAAATATCTTTAAATTTTTTTTTAAGAAAAAAAGAAGCATTTCAGTGTTCGTAAGTGATTTGAATTGGTGCTCGGCTTGTTTTATCCTCTTACTTGGACAAGTATCAGCTGCCACCATTGTCATTTGTGCCTTTACATCTGCTAGTAGATCAGCCATCCCCGAAAGAGGAAAAGCTGTGTTTTAGTGTGTAGAAACAAATCTTTAATTCAATCATTATTTTTTGGATAGTGACATAAATATATTTGTGTGGTGTTGGCTACTAGTATGTTGTTTTTTATGCCAATAGTAAGTGATGCTCCTTTAAACAGAATATAAATTCCTTTGCAAGTATTTGAAAAAGACTAGATGCCCTTTATAGAAACAGCATTTTATTTCTCCAAAGGAAAGTCAGTTCACAAAATTGTTAAGTCTATTGGTTATTTTTTTAGCCCTTCAAGGTCTTTGGTGCCCCTCTTGATTTTTAAAATGGTTAATGACAGATACTCCATGGAATCCTTAGAAATCCTTAGATTTGATTATTGCTTGCCGTCTTTATTCCATACAGAAAGAATACATGGGTTAAACACAAAGGCAGCTCCAAAATTACTTTAGTCACTGAAGCAGAACACCATTATTACTTCAAGAAAAGCAAATTGAAAAACATCCTAAAAGTACAAAGTTATTTATAGATTGTATGTAACATTGGGCATTTTGTAATGCAGCTTAATGGGTTTAGTGCAGTGACTTTCCACTCATTTCATGATCTGATTGGAACATTAAAAAGCTTTAACTAACCCTGACAGTCTTTGACAGCTGGCACTTACTAAAGAGCTTATTACATTTTTCCTCCAGGATTGATACTCTGGCTAGCTAATTGATCAGAGTACTTAATCATTTTGGAAAATAATTTGTCTTTCATGTGATGGCCCAAATAAAGGAGAAGAATGCAGCCTGTGAAATCTGCCTCTGTGTTCACCAATATCCTTCTTCTAGTTGCCAACTGTTGCATGGGACTGACTGTATAAATTTTAAATTTCAAAAGGCCACTGCTTATCTTGCTTTCTGTATTAGTTCAGGAAACAATCCAACTTTAAATGGTGTCCTTTAAGAAGAATCTTATAATAGGATAATGTGCTTTCTGTTATATATCTATTAACAACTGAATTCCAAGGCCATTTATTTTCTAGGTCTGGAAAGTGTACCAGAAGAGTCTTAGAACATAGTTCAAATGCATATGGAAATCAAAGCACAAATTGCAAACCACCTACCTTTTTCTTTTTCCTTTTTTTTTTTTTTTCTTGAGATGGAGTTTAGCTCTGTAGCCCAGGCTGGAGCTCAGTGGAGCAATCTCGGCTCACTGCAACCTTCGCCTCCAGGGTCCCAGTTCAAGCAATTCTCTTGCCTCAGTCTCCCAAGTAGCTGGGATTACAGGCACACACCACCATGCCCAGCTAATTTTGTATTTTTAGTAGAGACAGGTTTCACCATAATGGCCAGGCTGGTCTTGAACTCCTGACCTCAGGTGGTCCGCCTACCTCAGCCTCTCAAAGTGCTGGGATTACAGGCGTGAGCCACCACACCCAGCCCTTTTTCTTTAGATTAATACTTGCCCTCATTTTGCTTTAGTTAGGAGACAATAATAAAATAAGCCACTTCATTTAAACTATCAAATAAATGTAAATGTGTTATGTGCCTAATTAACATTTATACATTTTTAAGGTCTATGCACTATCCACGTATGTTTCTTAACTTTTTGAGGTAACACAGTACAGAGCACTTTTTGGTAATTTGAGTAAAATAAAAGGCTAAATATATTGCTGAAACTAAAAATATATAAATTTGCAGAATTCTTCTGAATTGAAGATATGAACAGATCAGTAACTTGCCAAAGCTGTCTTTACAAAGGCAAAGTCAAAGTTTATATTGAAAAATGACTTTGTATGCAGGTGTGTGTCTTTTTTTTTTTTTTTTTGTATATTTTTCCTGAAGAGTGGGTTCTAAGGTGTGTGTCTTATAGAAGTCTTGTCTTACACAGGCATTCTACCCTATGTTAGTGACTAATGAGTGTGAGTAAATGACTTGTTTCTACAAAGGATTCTAGGTGCTTACATCATTCGTCTTGCTTGGCATGAAGGAGTCTTTAGCCCAGGGAGTGGGTAAGACAGCATCCTGATGGTTAACTTTCTTTAAACTTGGTTATATCAGTAATCAATCAGTATCATTATTGCAGCGAGGTGAGGAGTAGATTACATATGCAACAGATCTCTCTTTTTTAGACAATCATGGCAGCCAGGAGAGAAATAAATCTGTACCTTTCTTAAATATGTAAATTATTCCTCCACTCATACCAGCTTAGCTCCTCTTCCTCTTCTTTTTAATGAGAGCAATTTAAATACAGCTGCTTGGTGTGTGGCAGCCAGGCCTGGGGTGAGCGTTTTGTCTCAGGGGATGGAGAGGGATCATTAAAAGTTATCTGTGTGTTTTTTATCCTTGACCCTACTGTCTTAAGATAATCTTAAAAAGAGAAAGTTGACTGTAAACATTGTTTAGCCCCACCCCATCCTTGCAAAAGATATCAAAAAATGAAACACAGATCCCAGATAAGTATTTTTAAGAGACTTGGACAAACATATGCTTTCTGCTCTTATGCTCCCTCTTTTGGCAAACTGGAAGTACTTTCTTGGCAAACACCAATATTTTCACAATTTCCTTTCTAGAATTGCTGAGAGGCTTGAGTCACCAAACTTGGTTTACTGCTATGGAAATTCACTATTCCAAGCACAGGAAGAAATTAAAGATTTTGTTTTTTAGTGAAAGTATCTGTTTCCACCTCAGTTCACAGTGTAACAGCAGGTTCCTGGCTTGGCTTAATGCTGCGCACAATATCCTGGTAAACAGTCAAAGAATTTTGGAGCTTGAAAGGAACCTCAGAATGATTCATGTAATCATTTATTAGATTGGGATCTTTGAGGGATCTCTTCCAGCCTCTCCAGTGTGCAAATCAGTTCTGTAGTGCATGTAGCGAATCACTTTCCAGCCATGCTGGTGTACCTGCAAAGCAGTTCACTCCTCACGAGGGAGCCTGTTTCATTGTTAGAGCACAGGCTGATTAAGTTATTGGTTCTGAAAGTGAATAGAACTTACAGAGAAAGGACTTTTTATAAACATCTGTTATGCAAAGCAAGATTTAACAAGTTTTATTCTCTGAAGCTCTAATCATGATCATGATCATATGACTGATTCAAGCAACTAACCTGGTACTGAGCACTCCATTTGTACTAGGCACTGTCCTAAGTGCTTTATGTATGCAGAACTAATGTAACTCTCACAATAACCCTATGAGGCAGCTGTAATTATCCCCATTTTATAGATAAAGAAACTGAAGCACAGAGAAATTTTCACAATGTTACACAACTAATGATTGTGGCAGAGCCAGGACTTAAAACCTGTGCTCTTAACTACTATGCTATATTGCATTGTGACCCATGTATATACCCATTGTATATAAGGAAACAGATTGATGTCTATTTATGAGTTATGATATAAAATAATTTTTCGTGCTTATTATAAGATTATAGTACCTTTTTTTAAAAAATATGTGTTTGCTTGCTATACCTGAAGAACAAACTTTACTAAATGATTAACAGTAACCTCAACCAACCAGATGAGGGAATTATACTGAAAATGAATGTCTAGTAAATGAATGAAAGAAATGAGTAGTAGTTTTAAATAAAGAGCACACTGAAACTTTGTAGGGTTATCATTTAAATCTCTCTATGTTAAAATCGTGCATGTCTGCAATTGCTGGACATTTAGATCAAGTCCAATTTTTCACTTTATGAACAATGCTGCAATGAAACTTAAAAATTAAAATACAGCTGGGTGTAGTGCTCACGCCTAGCACTTCAGGAGGCTGAGGCAGAAGGATCATTTGGGCCCAGGAGTTTGAGATCAGCCTGGCCAACATGTTGAAACCTTGTCTCTACTAAAAGTACAACAAATTAGCTAGGTGTGGTGGCACATGCCTGTAATCCCAGCTACTCGGGAGGCTAAGGCAGGAGAATTGCTTGAACCCAGGAGGTGGAAGTTGCAGTGAACTGAGATTGTGCCACTGCACTTCGGTCTGGGAGACAGAGCGAGATTCTGTCTCAAAAAAAAAAAAAGATTGAAATACAGTAAAATATTAAGCAAAACCACAAAATTTATCAAATTTGGTTAAATCCAGAATCTGTTGAACGATTTTATAGATATTTCTTGTCTTTTTCTGTGAAAATATCAACAGGTAATTTCTTAACTAAAGAAATTAGCAAGATAATACTTGATTAATTGGAGAATGAAATTGAAAGCCTACTCATTTATGTTTATGCAAATCTTTGTTATCTTGTGTGCCTGACACTGTGCTAAGTGCTAAAATAGAAATTGAACATGACCTAGTTTTTGCTCTCAAAGACCTCACAGTCTAGAAGACTCAAATATTGTGCAGCAAAATAAGTGCTATGTGTACAAAGAACAGGGAGCTCAAAGGAAGCAGCAATTCATTCTGATAGGGGATTGTAGAAAGATTAACAGAGGAGATAGGAATTGAGCTGGATTTGTAAGGATGAGTTAAAATTTTGATATGCATGGGAAAAGTGAAGACATAAAGGCATTTAAGGATACGGCATGTTAAGGAAAGGACAAGAAGTCTAGTATGGCTCAGTAAGTTACACAGGTGCATGGGGGATGGGGAAGGAATTCCTATTATATATTAAGCTCTTGGATTCTGTAATGTGCTGGACACTCAGCTAGGCTGAATGAAAAGGTGCAGTAAAAATATAAGATATGGCCCCTGTTGTTAACAGCACTAGCAATACATTAAACAACAGTAAACACATGGAGAAGTAATAACCAAGTGCTAAATTTTGTGGAGCAATAGAAATTCAAATTGGAGATATAGGGAAGACAAGAAGCTCAAGAAAGAGTAGAGTCAAGGAGGCTTTATCAAAGAGGTAGGAATTCATCTGGGCCTGGAAGGATAGGTAAGATGCAGACAGGTGAATGGGAGAGCATGGCAGAACAGCAGCAGTGAAACTGGCAAGTATTTATCACTCACCTCTCCCTTATCCGGCTCTATAGTAAGTATATTGAGCAAGAAAAGGCATGACTGCGACTTTTAAGCAGCTTAAAGTCTGGTTATCAAGATAAGTGATGTAACCAACAAAGCGATGCTGGATTAGCCAGTAGGCAAACATGCACTGCAGATTTTCTGAAAATATTTGATATTTCAAAAATCAAAGAAGTTTCCATTAGAAAAAGCAAAATTTAGCCAGGCGTGGTGGCTCACGCCTGTAATCCCAGCACTTTGGGAGGCCAAGGTGGGCAGATCACTTGAGGTCAGGAGTTTGAGACCAGCCTGGCCAACATAGCAAAATCCCTGTCTCTACTAAAAATACAAAAATTACCCAGGCGTAGTGGCACGTGCCTGTAATTCTACCTACTTGGGAGGCTGAGGCATGAGAATCACTTGAACCCAGAAGACAGAGGCTGCAGTAAGCCGAGATTGCACCACTCTACTCCAGCCTGGGTGATGGAGTGAGACTGTCTCAAAAAAAAAATAGAAAGAAAAAGGAGAACTCTGTTAGACTTCCTTATATTCGTTTTATGGTTTAGTTTTTGTTTCTTATTGCATATAGTGGGGAGGGAATTATAATCTTTTGGGAGTTAGAGTCTCCAAAAATTTTAGTTCAGGTTCCTAGAATGGGGTAAAAACCACATGGATAGTAGAGTTTATAATCCCCACAGAATTCAAAGGGGGAGAAAACACAGGTTGGAGCAATCTGGTCAGGCTAGAGGAGAAAACATTCAAGTTAAACCTCTTATGGAAGCTTGAGTAGAAATTGGCTCCGAGAGGGAGCAAGAGCTCTGTAGAGAAGAGGAAGCCCCAAAAGGGAATGCTCTGAGGTACATGCCAGATGCGGCCGGAGGGAATAGAGATAAAGCTGGAAATGAGTGGGAGATTGAAGCTGAAGGTTTCTAGCTGGTGGAATTATTAGTCATGGTCTGCTGGTAATAACTATAGGAGTTCTTCTTTTTTTCCTTTTTTTTTTTTGAGGCAAAGTCTCACTCTGTTGCCCAGGCTGGAGTGCAGTGGCACGATCTTGGCTCACTGCAACCTCCACCTCCTGGATTCAAGTGATTTTCGTTCCTCATCCTCCTGAGTAGCTAGGATTACAGGTTCATGCCACCACGCCTAGCTAATTTTTGTATTTTTAGTAGAGATGGGGTTTCACCATGTTGGCCAAGCTGGGCTCAAACTCCTGACCTCAGGTGATCCACCCACCTTGGCCTCCCAGAGTACTGGAATTACAGGCATGAGCCACCACACAAGGCCAGGAGTTCTTCTTAATATCCCTTTGGACCATTGATGAAATGAGATTCACTGCATTATAGGGAATGACAAATTATCATCTTCCACGGAACTGCTATTATGGACTAAGTTTGGTTTATTTTTTGTGACAGAGAAGAGCAGTATAGGTGGTAAGCCAATTAATTTATTTCATTGTATTTGGGGGTTATATTTTACACTAATTCAAAGATTCCACATTTTATTTATTTACTTATTTATTTTTGAGACAGAGTTTCACTCTTGTTGCCTAGGCTGGAGTGCAATGGTGCAATCTCAGCTCACCACAACCTCCACCTCCCGGGTTCAAGCTTTTCTCCTGCCTCAGCCTCCTGAATAGCTGGGATTACAGGCATGCACCACCACACCCAGCTAATTGTGTATTTTTAGTAGAGATAGGGTTTCTCCCTGTTGGCCTGGCTGGTCTTGAGCTCTTTACCTCAAGTAATCTGCCCACCTCGGCCTCCTAAAGTGTTAGGATTACAGGTGTGAGCCACTGTGACTGGCCTCTTTTATTTTATTTGTTTTAGAGAGAGAGAGAGGGTCTCACTGTGTTGGCCAGATTGGTCTTGAACTCCTGTCCTCAAGTGATCCTCCCACCTGGGCCTCCCAAAGTGCTGGGATTACAGGCATGAGCCACCACACCCAGCCTCATTTTATTCTTTGATTCAGTTTACAACTCTGTATCATCTATGCCATCACTTTTTTGTTACATGTAACATTTTCAGATTTGTGAAAAAGATTTGATAATTCCAAGGAATTAAGCTGAGAAACAGAATATTTAGAAGTTATATTTTTATTGGGAGACATTTTTATAAGTTTATGTGATTTCCTATATTTAAAAAAATGTGAGAAAAATTCAAAGCTGGTTTTTCTCTGTGCTTGATTTTTTTTTCTTAAGAGGAGGAAAAAGAACTTTTTACAGAATAATTGCCAAGTCGGCAAGGAGAGCCTCAGCCCTTGAAGAGACCCACTTGCTAGTGACTTGGCAGTGTCAAACAAATGTTCAACTTTTATTCTGACACTTCTTGAAGAATTTGATTGAAACTATATATGTCCAGATAACACTCAGCAAAGTGCCCTTCTTGCATTTGTTTCAAGATATATTTGGAAACAAAGAGATGACCTTGGACTCAGCTGCTTTTCCAATTTAGGACTTCTCTCTAGGTCTACTGAATAATAATATTCCCCAACATTGAAAATTCAACGAATGGAAAAACATTTTAGTTACTATATGCCATAAGTCCTATGATAGAGGACTTTTTCTCCCAGCAATATGTTCTGCTTCTAAAAGAAATGATATATTTAGCCCACAAACTCTATATTAGCTTTCTAACCATCTACTTCGAAATACATTTAGGAACACATTTGCTTTTCATCAGAGTGCCTTTTTGTAATCTAAATTGAGCTACCCTTGCTTTTTAAAATATTTTAGCATCTAAGAAATGAAAAAACAACACGCAGTTAACTCTTCGCCTTTGCTTTCTGGCATTCAAATTTTCATTTGAAGCCAGGGTTCATTGCAGCTTGATGTAAGATCTAAAAGAAGACTTTGGAGGCCCTGACATCCCCTTCTAAGGCTATTGCCACCTGTCCAGATGACAATAGAAGTCCTGCTGGTCTAACCTCAAGCCTGAATGCCAAGGTCCAGTTGTGTCTACATTTAGCCCATGGAGATGGATGTTTTAACTATCATTAAAGTGACATCCTTTCAGTTACCATTTTGCATATTTTGGAGGTTTCAGTTCCATTTTTAATTTGTTGTCATGGTCACAGGATAAGACGTAGGTAACCTCTCTGGTAAGGTGGTTTTACTTTTAAGCAATTAAATACTTATTTTAGTCTGATCATTGTCCTACATGGTTTATTACCAGGGATAGTCACATTTTCTATTTTCATATCCTAAGATGTTATAGGCAATTAGAGCATTTATAGAGATTAATATGTTGTTAGCTACAGTCTCCAGCATGTGCAATACATTAATTCCCAATAAAATGCTGTGTTACACATATGCACATGCAAACACACACATGTGGAAATAGATACACCATATTATAACCCTTTATTAAAGGATAGCTTGTTCTCAAGGATTCCTTCTTGCTTGATTTGGAACCAAGTGTTAGTCATGTGTTAGCCACAAGGTGAGTGATTCTGAAAACATAGTCGAGAGATTTTTAAACTATTACCACAAAGTAAATAAAAAATAAGCTATTACCACTTAAGATAATTTTAAAGATGACCCATCTCATCAGATAACAGACTGATCTTAAGTTTTTAATTGTCATACATTATTGCACCAGTATTACTTTGCAGTCTCCTAACTCAAAAACTGGCAACTTTTATTTTTAATCTGACATTTACTCCTTTATAAAAACAAGTTTTACATGGGAGTGGCTGTCCTGTGTACATTTCCATTATTGTAGTGAAGTTGAACTAGAGCAATTGGTAAAGTCACCACACTGCCCTAATTAAGTAAATAAGATCATATACTGCCCAAGCTAATTGATTTTATAGAATACACAGGAAAAGTAAAGTTTGATTTTCCTGATGTCAGAGATGCTTCCAGGTATACAATTTTTGAACTGTGCTTCTTAAAGTTTTGAATAAAGAAAATAAGATGATCTACAGGATGTTCCTAAGGTCTGTAGTGCTCAAGGACGATTTTAATGAGGAAAATGTCTCAGAGAAAAGGTAATTTTATTTTAAGTAATAGATTAAATCTGAGTTTTGCTGAATGTTTTTATGGAACATTATGTGTTTTCAAAAGTAAGTTTTCTCATCCTTCTTCTAAAAACATGGACAAAAGTTTGAGCCAAAAGGTCAGAATATTCCTGCATGGTTTGTGGTTATTACGTTTGTCAGTATGTTTCAGGAGTCTTTTTCTCTCTATCCATCTTTCTTTATATTTTCAGATACTCTTAACCAAATCAGTATCATTGATGTTCAATGAGTATTCATTGCTTGAGGGTGAGAACCTCTCTGTCAGCCTTCCTAAAACAGGAGCGATTTCTGGAAATTACAGATAACATGGTTCCCTAAACTCTTTTTATGTGTCTTCCATAGATGGAATTTATATCCAGCTGTCTGCACATTTATATGGAATTTGGTTTATCCAAATAAGAAAAAGAAACCTTTGATTTGATGGGATTTCTAGTCCCATCAAATCAAAGGTTTCTTTTTCTTATCATGCCCAAATACCTTGATCTTTTAGTTACAAAATCCAGATGTGTTTATTTATGGATGCAGATCTGGCCAGCACAGTAGCTCATGCCTGTAATCCCAGCACTTTGGAAGGCCAAGGCAGGCGGATCACAAGGTCAGGAGTTCGAGAGCAGCCTGGCCAACATGGTGAAACACCGTCTCTACTAAAAATACAAAAATTAGCCAGGTGTGGTGGTGTGTTCCTGTAGTCCCAGCTACTCAGGAGGCTGAGGCAGGAGAATCGCTAGATCCCGGAAGGCAGAGGTTGCAGTGAGTCAAGATCGCACCATTGCACTCCAGCCTAGGTGACAGAGCAAGACTCTGTCTCAAAAAAAAAAGAGGCCAGGTACGGTGGCTCATGCCTGTAATTCCAGTACTTTGGGAGGCCAAGGCAGGTGGATCACGAGGTTAGGAGTTCCAGACCAGCCTGGCCAATATAGTGAAACCCCGTCTCTACTAAAAATACAAAAAATTAGCCAGGCGTGGTGGCACATGCCTGTAATCTTAACTACTATGGAAGCTGAGACAGCAGAATCACTTGAACCTGGGAGGCAGAGGTTGCAGTGAGCCAAGATCATGCCACTGTACTCCAGCCCAGGGAACAGTGAGAGACTCTGTCTCAAAAAAAAAAAAAGGATGCAGATCTAACATGCTTTTAAAAATCTTTCTTTAGCCAGGCATGGAGGGTGAAGCAGGAGGATATCTTGAACCAGGGAGTTGTTCAAGGCTGCAGTGAGCTATGATCATGCCACTGCACTCTAGCCTGAGCAACAGAGCAAGACCCTACCTCTAAAAAAAGAAAAATAAACTTTCTTTGTTTTCTGTCTCTGACCTTCTCCATCTTTTTTTGTTCATATATATTTTTTCCTCCCTGTTTGTAATGTTATACTATTCAATTTTTTTCTGATTCTCTCTCACACAAATTGTCTTGTCAGTAGTAAGTTCACTTTTGAAGCATCTTTTAAAAATATTTTTTATTTAAAAAAATATATGCCACAGGCATGATTGCATAACTCTGAATATACTAAAAACCACTGAATGTGTAAATACACAAAAGTCTTCTTTAAATTGGTGAATTGTATGATGTGAGTTATGTCCCAATAAAATTGTTAAAAATTAAAATCCATGCTCAATGTATCAAAATTCAAATAATATCAAAGAATACTAAAATAAAAAGCCCTCACCTGCCCCAGTCTTCTCACTCCTCAGAGATATTTCAACAATTCAGTTTTGAAATACTCTTCCAGATACTGTAATATGCATAAGCACAAATATGCATTTACATTCTTTCAAAATTTTATGCCAACACCGCGCATGGTGGCTCATGCCTGTAATCCCAACATTTTGGGAGGCCAAGGTAGGTAGATCACTTGAGGTCAAGAGTTCAAGACCAGCCTGGCCAACATGGTGAAACCCCATTTCTACTAAAAATACAGACATTAGCCACGGGTGGTGGTGTGTGCCTGTAATCCCAGCTACTTTACTTGAAACGCTGAGGTAGGAGAATCTCTTGGACCCAGGAGGTGTAGGTTGCAGTTAGCTGAGATTGAGCCACTGCACTCCAGCCTGGGCAACAGCAAGACCGTGTCTCAAAAAAAAAAAAAAAAAAGTGTTATATTCACTGTTCTACAACTTGTGTTTTGAATTAAACCATAAATTGTAATCATAGGTATAGAGTTATCTTAATAGTTGCAAGTATTCTACTATATGGATATAGCACAATTAATAAGTTCCTTATTGAACATCCTTCTACATATGTCTTCCCACCCTTATGCAAGCATATCTCTAAGAAAAATACTAGAATTGTTGGGTTCAGAAATATGTGCTTTAAAATTTTAATAGATATTGCCAAATTGCCCTCCAAAAAGCTGGTGCCAATTTGTATGCCCATGAGCTGGATATGACCATGCCTAGTTTGCTGTCTCCTTGCCAATACTAGGAATACTAGCTTTATAACAGCCTTACCAATATGGTGGGTTTAAAGAATCATTTTGACTTATATTTTTTAAATTATGAGTGTGGTTTTTTATGGTCCAGTTTTAATTTCTTATGTCACATTTTTCTATAATTGAAAAAGAAACCCATAAAATTATTATAGAAATTTTGAATTTCTCATTTGGGTAGACTGTTGCAGTGGAAGAAAAAAAAATTTTGAATGATACAGGAGATAATTAAGATCACCCAGAGATTATTACAATGTATAATTTTCCTTTAGGCTTCTTTCTATGAAATTCATCTTGTGATTATTTTTAACAAATAATGAAGGTTGGTAAAGGAGTTTTTTTAAAATATGCAATTTATAAAATAAAGTTATAATTTAGCTACTTAGAGTATTACTTTGAGCTCTTTTAATGAAGGTGCTATATAAATATTCAGTGGATTGAGTTCCACTCTGCCAAGCTTTTGGGATCAGCTAGTGGAAAAATCATTAACATTCTTTCCTTGACACTGTCCTGTCACTACCAAGTCCCAAACTGGTTGAGATTTCCTTGGAGCCAATAGGTCTGTTAGTGGCAGAGGTGCAGCTCTATGATCCCTTAATGGCAGGGAAGATAGAGGAATCCAATACCTTTAAAAAGGCGCATACACATTTCCTTAAATGTATATGTGTGTGTTTACATACACATGTATATGGTTCTGTGTATATATAATTACACATATACATATATATAAACAGAAGATGAGTTCAATAAGCCAGGACAAGAACATACAGAAGGTGTGGTGAACCCTGGGAAACAGTAAATGATTAGCATATAGGGTCAGCCATTCAAAGACACACACCCTGGATGCTTCTGTACCTGGTTCTCCTTTTGGACTGTAGAAGCATGGAATGCAGGACTGGTTTCTGTTTCTAGTTGTATTCCCTGCACCTCCTTAGGCAGATAGGCAGGGTTGATGAATAAATATTAGTTACATGAAGAATGAATGACAGGGAAAGAGTATGCCTTGAGCAAATCACTTAATTGCTCTGGACCCCGATTTCTTTCCCTATAACTTCCAAGAATTATTGAAAGGATCAATTCAGGTAACGTATGAAAATGGTACATGAGACTGGGAACCCTCTTCAAGGAAACTGTCTCCTCATTCTTTTCACAGAGCTCAATATGGTTCCCATTCAGGCCCCAGTCAAGGAGGTCCTAGTATATAGCAACTGCCCAAGCATTCAATTGTTTTGGCTAAACAGATAAAGAATAAACATAGTATCACTTTATAATTACAAATAACCTTCCCCAGTGTCTCTAGTATACCCTACATGGAAAGACTTGTGTCCTCTTATACAAAAAGAGGCAGCCCAATGATATTGTCACAAAATATACTGGAGAACAATTTAAGCGATCTGATTGTAATGAGAAAACTTGTTATTTATAGTATGTCCTGGGGACTTCAACATCTTAGTCACTGCTGCTTTCTCAGTAGTTCTAGGTATATAAATTTAATAATAGAGCACCCACCAGGCTTAGGATAAAGTTCATAGCAAATGGATGCTATTGTGACTATAAGACACTTAGAAATGCATCTGTGTGATTATTGTTTAAAGGCGGAGATGCTAACTTGGGAAATCACATGATGCACGTATGGAATAGTAGCTATTCTGGGAGCTGGCCTTTTGGTGATTGTAATGAACATCTGTCCTTTTTAACATATCTTGTATCAAATTGTCAAAAACAGAAGCAGTAGTTACATTTTGAAGTTGTGATGAAATTTTCAAAAGCTATGCAACATTTTCTGTATTACTCAAGTTAGATTCTATAACCTTTTAAGTTTGTTGAAAGAGGAAGCTAATGTATTATAAATCAGTTAAAATAAGAATGAATATAGAATATAAAATAGCATCAGCTCATAGACCTTAGAGAAGATGTAAGTTTTTATTAAAACTTTATATAAATAGAAACATTTATCAGTCTTTTTAAACGTAATACCGTAAATATAATAGACTGGGACATAAACTTTCCCTTTTCTATTTGTAACCAAAAGAATTGCATAATCAAGCAGGAACCAAAAAGTAAAACTAATTAAAATTAAACCAAGTGGTCAGTTTTCACTGCTCTAGGAAGAGTAAAAAACAAAGGTAAACACAGCCAGCAAGTTTCTTTATCAAATTTGAAATTCTTTCCATGTCAGTTATATCTTAATAGCATTATAAAAATGAATTTTTTGTTTTTTTTGAGACAGAGTCTCACTCTGTTGCCAGGCGCCAGGCTGGAGTGCAGTGGTGTGATTTTAGCTCACTGCAACCTCTGCCTCCCAGGTTCAAGCAATTCTCCTGCCTCAGCCTCCCGAGTAGCTGGGACTACAGGCACGCACCACCACACCCAGCTAATTTTTGTATTTTATTGGAGACAGAGTTTCACTATGTTGGCCAGGATAGTCTCGATCTCTTGACCTCGTGATCCACCCGCCTCGGCCTCCCAAAGTGCTGGGATTACAGGCGTGAGCCACTGCGCCCGGTAAAAATGAATTTTTATTAAGGTTTTTTACTCAACACCATGCTTTTTTTTAAAAAATAACTTTATGGTTTTAAAAATCCAGAACATAAAATTTACCATTTAACCATTTTTATATGTGACATACAGTAAACTATGCACATTGTTGTACAGCAGATCTCCAGAACTCTTGTCATCTTGCAAAACTGAAACTCTAAACCCATGAAATAACAACTCCCCGTTTTTCTTTCCTTCCAGCCTCTGGCACCTGCCATTCTACTTTCTATCTCTACGAATTTGACGACTCTAGGTATTTCCTATAAGTGGAATTATGTGGTATTTGTCTTTTTGTGACTGGCTTATTTCACTTAGCAGAATGTCCTCAAGAACATTGCTATCCATGTCATCCATGTGTAGGAAGTGTCAGAATTTCCTTTCTACTTCATTCCTTTTTACGATTGAATAATATTCCATTGTAGAGATATATACTGCATTTTGTTTATTCATTCATCTGTTGACATTTGGGTGTTTTCCACTTTTTGGCTCTTACAGATGATGCTGCTGTGAACATTCATGTACAAGTTTTTGTGTGGACATGTTTTCAGTTCTTGGAGTAATTCCACATGTAGGAGTGGAATTAATGGGTCATATGGTAACTCCATATAGTAACTTTTTAAGGAACTGCAAAAACTTTTTCAAAGCAATTATATCATTTTCTATTCCCAACAGCAAAGTATGAAGGTTCCAATTTCTCCACATCCATCACCAATACTTGTTATTGTCTGTCTATCCCGTCGGTCTATTTATCTGTTTATTTGTTTGTTTTTGGTTTTCTTGTTTGTTTTTGTTTGAGATGGAGTCTCGCTCTGTCGCCCAGGCTGGAGTGCAACGGTGCCGTCTCGTCTCACTGCAACCTCCGCCTCCTGGGTTTGTTTTTTCATTTTTTTGTTGTTGTTGTTTATTTTTGGTTTTTTTGAGACAGAGTTTCGCACTTGTTTCCCAGGCTGGTGTGTGATGGTGCTGTCTCAACTCATTGCAACCTCTGCCTCCTGGGTTCAAGTGATTCTCCTGCCTCAGCCTCCCGAGTAGCTGGGATTACAGTCATATGCCACCATGCCCGGCTAATTTTGTATTTTTAATAGAGACGGGGTTTCTCCATGTTGGTCAGACTGGTCTCGAATTCCCGAGCTCAGGTGATACACCTCCCAAAGTGCTGGAATCACAGGTATGAGCTACTGTGCCCAGCCAGCCTCCTGGGTTTAAGTGATTCTACTGCCTCAGCCTCCTGAGTAGCTGGGGATTTTTTTTTTTTTTTTTTTTTTTTGAGATGCAGTCTCGCTCTGTTGCCCAGGCTGGAGTGCAGTGGCGCAATATCAGCTCACTGCCACCTCTACTTCCCAGGTTCAAGGAATTCTTCTGTCTCAGACTGTCGAGTAGCTGGGACCACAGGCGCACGCTACCACTCCCAACTAATTTTTGTATTTTTAGTAGAGATGGGGTTTCACCATTTTAGCCAGGCTGGTCTCGAACTCCCGACCTCAGGTGATCCACCTGCCTCGGCTTCCCAAAGTGTTGGGATTACAGGAGTGAGCCACTGTGCCGAACTGTTTGTTTCTGAGACGAAGTCTTGCTCTGTCACCCAGGCTGGAGTGTAGTGACACAAACAGGGCTCATGGCAGTCTCAACCTCCTGGGCTAAAGCAATCCTCCTGCCTTAGCGTTCCATGTAGCTGAGACCATAGGCACATGCCACCACGGTCATCTAATTTTTTTTATCTTTTGTAGAAACAGGGTTTTGCAATGTTGCCCAGGCTGGTCTTGAACTCCTGGGCTCAAGCAGTCCTTCTGCATCAGCCTCCCAAAGTGCTGGGATTACAGGCATGAGCCATCACACCCAGCCTCCATTTTTTCTATTACAGCCAACCTAATAGATGTGAAGTAGTATTTCATTGTGGTTTTGATTTGCATTTCCCTAATGGCTGATTTTCATGTGTTTATTGGCCATTTACATATCTTCTTTGGCAAAATGTCTATTCAAGTCCTTTGCCTACTTTTGGGTTTTTTTGTTTGTTTTTTTTTGAGACAGAGTGTTGCTCTGAAGCCCAGGCTGTAGTGCAGTGGTGCACCCTTGGCTCACTGCAACCTCTGCCTCCTGGGTTCAAGCAATTCTTGTGCTTCAGCCACACACAGCTAATTTTGTGTGTTTTTAGTAGAGATGGGGTTTCACCATGTTTGCCAGGCTGGTCTCGAACTCCTGGCCTCACATGATCCCACCGGCCTTGGCCTCCCAAAGTGCTGGAATTACAGGTGTGAGCCACTATGCCAGGCCTACCTTGCCTACTTTTTTTTTTTCTTTTTAACTCCCACCTACTTTTTTTTTTTTTTTTTTTTTTTGAGACGTAGTCTCACTCTGTCGCCAGGCTGGAGTGCTATGGTGCAATCTTGACTCACCGCAACCTCTGACTTCCTGGTTCAAGCAATTCTCCTGCCTCAGCCTCCCAAGTAGCTGGGATTATAGGCACGCATCACCATACCCAGCTAATTTTTGTATTTTTAGTAGAGACGGTGTTTCACCATGTTGGCCAGGATGGGTTTTGCCTACTTTTAAAAATATATATTCAATTTTGGCCAGGCACGGTGGCTCACGCCTGTAATCCCAGCACTTTGGGAGGCCAAGGTGGGCAGATCACGAGGTCGGGAGTTCGAAACCATCCTGGCCAACATGGTAAAACCCCTCTCTACTAAATACAAAAATTAGCCGGGTGTGGTGGTGGTCGCCTGTAGTCCCAGCTACTCTGGAGGCTGAGGCAGGAGAATCGCTTGAACCCGGGAGGTGGAGGTTGCAGTGAGCCAAGATCACGCCACTGCACTTCAGCCTGGTGACAGAGCAAGACTCCGTCTCAAAAAAAAAAAAATATATATATATATATATATAAATTTTATTTAAAAATAAATAAATTTTTGGCCAGGCACAGTGGCTCATGCCTGTAATTCCAACACTTTGGGAGGCTGAAGCAATAGATCACTTGAGATCAGGAGTTCGAGACCAGCCTGGCCAACATGGCAAAACGCTGTCTCTACTTCTTTTTTTTTTTTTTAATAAGGGAAGCAGAGCATAAAAGTTCATGTCTCTACTAAAAATACAAAAATTAGCCAGGCCCGGTGGCACCCACCTGTAATCCCAGCTACTTGGGAGGCTGAGGCAGGAGAATTGCTTGAACCCAGGAGGTGAAGGGTGCAATGAGCTGAGATCATGCCACTGCACTCCAGCCTGGGCGACAGATTGGGACTTCGTCTCAAAAAAAAAAAAATTGTGAGGGTTTATTTCTGAACTTCCCATTTCTTTCCATTCATGTATATCTCTATCCTTATGGCAGTACCACACTGTCTTGATTACCTTCACTTTGGAGTAAGTTTTGAAATTGGGGAAGTTTCAGTCTTCCAACTTTGTTCTTCCTCAGGATATTTTTTTCTATTCTGGGTCCTGTGCATTTCCACATGAATTTTAAGAGCAATTGGTCGGTTTCTGCAAAATGTTAGAGATTTCATTGAATCTATAATCAATTGGGAAATGTCATCTTAACAGTACTAAGTTTTTCAATCCATTAACGTGGGGTGTCTTTCCATTTATTTAGGTTTTCTTTCATTTATTTTGACAACTTTTATAGTTTTCAGTTTTCAAGTCTTATACTTCCTTTGTTAAATTTATTTCTAAGTATTTTATTCCCTTTGATGCGATTATAAATATAACTATTCTCTTAATTTCATTTTCAGATTACCATTGCTAATGATCAAAAAATGAATGTTGTATATTGGTCTCATGTCCTGCAATCTTGCTGAACTCATTTATTAGTTCTAACAGTTTTTTATACATAAAATATTTTCTATAGTAATACTATTTCTATATGCAAGATTATGCCATCTACAAATAGAGATAGTTTTACTTTTTCCTTTCCAGTCTAGATGACTTTGGTTTCTTTTTCTTGCCTAATTGCCTTGGCTAGAACTTCCAATGCAATGTTGAATAGAAGTAATGAGAGTGGACATCCTTGTCTTGTTTCTGATCTTCAGGAGGCAGTAATCGGTCTTTCACTATTAAGTATTATTTTAGCTGTGGGTTTTAAGTAGATGCCTTTTTCAGATTAAGGAAGTTCCCTTCTAACCCCAGTTTGTTGAGTGTCTTTATCACAAAAGGGTGTCGGGTTTTGTTCAGTGTTTTTTCTGCATCTATTGGGAAGATCATAGATGGGTCTTGTCCTTTATTCTATTATTATGTTGTATATATTAATTGGCTTTCAAGTGTTAAACCAAGCTTTCATTCCTGGGATAAATCCCACTTGGTTATGGTGTATTATCGCTTTTATATGTGCTGGATTCAGTTTGCTAGTTTTGTTTTTTTGTTGTTGTTGTTGTTTGTTTGTTTGTTTTTTGAGACAGACTCTCACTCTGTCATCCAGGCTGGAGTGCAGTGGTGCAATCTCGGCTCACCACAACTGCCTCCTCCTGGATTCAGGCAATTCTCCTGCCTCAGCCTCCCAAGTAGCTGGGATTACAGGTGCACACCACTACGTCCAGCTAATTGTTGTATTTTTAGTAGAGAAGGGGTTTCACCATGTTGGCCAGGCTGGTCTCAAACTCCTGACCTCAAGTGATCCTCCCACCTCGGCCTTCCTAAGTGCTGAAGCTACACCATGCCCAGCCTTAGTTTGCTAGTATTTTCTTGAGGATTTTTTTGCTTTAATATTTATAAAATATGTTGGTCTGTAGTTTTCTTATGTCTTTGTCTAATTTCCTACCTTACTTTTGATCTTTGCTTTGTTCCTTTTGATCATTTATTACATAGAATGATTATTTTTTTTACTTATCCAACTTTTTTATAGAACACCTGTTCTATACCAGACACTATTTTAGGTACTGGGGATCCCTTATAGAAAAGACAAAGTCCTCCTCTTATGCAGTTTATATTCTATAGGATAAGACACAAAAACTTAAATGAGCCTGAAAATATCACAGAATAGCAAATTAATGTCTTGCCCACTTTAGGTGAGATGCACAGGGCAAGTTTCTCTGAAGATGTGTCATTTTAGCTGAGATATGATAAGAAGGAGCCATCCATGGACAGATATGTGAGAGGAGCATTCCAGACAAAATTACTAACTCATGGCCGGGGGCAGTGGGTCACACTTGTAATCCCAGTACTTTGGGAGCCGAGGCAGGCAGATCACCTGAGGTCAGGGGTTCGAGACCAACCTGGTCAACATGGAGAAACCCCTTCTCTACTGAAAATACAAAAATTAGCCAGGCATGGTAGCATGCACCTGTAATCCCAGCTACCCAGGAGGCTAAAGTAGGAGAATCACTAGAACCCAGAGGTAGAGGCTGCAGTGAGCCAAGATTGCACCACTGCATTCCAGCCTGGGCGACAGAGCAATACTCCGTCTCAAAAAAAAAAAAAAAAAAAAGAATTAGTAGCTCATACAGAGGCCGCAAGGTAGGAAGAAGTTCTTTGTGTTTGAAAACCAGCAAGAGGGCCAATGCGGCCATGGCAGAGTCAGGGAAGAATGATATAAAGTGAGGTAGGAAGCCGGGCTCAGTGACTCACGCCTGTACTCCTAACACTTTGGGAGGCCAGGGAGGATGGATCACCTGAGGTCAGGAGTTCGAGACCATCCTAGACAACATGGTGAAACCCCATCTCTACTAAACATACAAAAAATTAGCTGGGTGTGGTGGCAGGTGCCTATAATCCCAGCTACTCAGGAGGCTGAGGCAGGAGAGTCACTTGAACCTGGGAGATGGAGTTTGCAGTGAGCTGAGATCACGCTACTGCACTCCACCTTTGGCGACAGTGAGACTCCATCTCAAAAAAAAAAGTTTTGTACTATCTAGGATGGTGGTTATAGTTCCACAACAGTGTGAATGTAGTTAATGCCACTGGACTTACATTTTAAATGGTAATTATGTATTATGCTTTTTTTTTTTTTTTTGAGACAGAGTCTCACTCTTGTTGCCCAGGCTGGAATGCAATGGCTCAATCTTGGCTCACCACAACCTCTGCCTCCCAGGTTCAATTGATTCTCCTGCCTTAGCCTCCCAAGTAGCAGGGATTTCAGGCATGCACCACCACGCATGGCTAATTTCATATTTTTAGTGAAGATGGGTTTCTCCATGTTGGTCAGGCTGGTCTTGAACTCCCTACCTCAGGTAATTTGCCCTCCTCGGCCTCCCAAAGTGCTGGGATTACAGGTGTGAGCCACCACACCCGGCCTCATATTTTTGCAATAAAAAAAATTTCAAGATCTGGGAACTGGATCCTAGGATTTAGAATATTTCTCTGGCCCCCAAACTCTCTCTTTTTCTGCTATCAAGGGATCCAGGACACCCAGATGCTAATCAGGAGCTCTTACGGGAGCCTGGAAAGCAGCTGCAGAAGAGTATCTTGACTTCTACCTGTGTAACTACAGTTCTATGTGGCCAGCTAACTGGCCAGGAGACCGTGTCTCTGTTCTTGTCTGTGTAATGCTACATAAGTACTGCCAAATTCTTGGGCGGGGGGTGTCTCCTCATGTCAGTATCTTGCAGACCATTTCCCCATTGTTAGAGAACAGTTGAGTGTGCCATTTTCTTGGATTGCCCACGGTGGGGGAGGTACGCTGGCTGTGGTGATGCAGGAGCAGCAGTTACCATGTAGAATGGGCTGAAGGTCCCCAGTCATTGAAAGTTCACAGTTGCCTCAGCTACACACTTTTCTTTTTGGAGTGCAGTGGCGCGATCATGGCTCTCTGCAGCCTCGAACTCCTGGGCTGGAGTGATCCTTCCACCACAGCCTCCTGAGTAGCTGGGACTACAGATGCACGCCACCATGCCTAACTCATTTTTAATATTTTTTATAGAGATGGGGCCCCACTATGTTGCCCAGGCTTGTTACACTTTTAAAATACTTAAGACCTGACAATATCATTTGAAACCATATCACTCCATTTCCCTTTCTTTATACCTTAAGGAAAACAGAGGCATCCTTTCATAGTCCTTGAGAGATAAAATTTGGGTGGCAATAAATGAGGGTTGGCTGGACATGATGGCTCACACCTCTAATCCCAGCACTTTGGGAGGCCAAGGAGGGTGGATCACCTGAGGTCAGTAGTTAAAGACCAGCCTGGCCAACATGGTGAAACCTCATCTGGCCAGGCACAGTGATTCACGCCTATAATCCCGGCACTTTGGGAGGCCAAGGCAGGTGGATCACCTGAGGTTAGGAGTTCGAAACCAGCCTGGCCAACATGGTGAAACTCCGTCTCTACTAAAAATGCAAAAATTAGCCGAGTGTGGTGGTACACACCTGTAATTCCAGCTACTTGAGAGGCTGAGGCAGGAGAATCACTTGAATCTGGGAGGCAAAGGTTGCAGTGAGCCAAGATCGTGCCACCGCACTCCAGCCTGGACGACAGAGCAAGACTCCATCTCAAAAAAAAAAAAAAAAAAGAAACCCCATCTCTACTAAAAATACAAAAATTAGCCAGGCATGTTGGCACATACCTGTAGTCCCAGCTACTACTTGGGAAGCTGAGATACAAGAATCACTAGAACCTGAGAGGCAGAGGTTGCAGTGAGCCACAATCACACCTCTGCACTCTGGCCTGGGCAAGAAAGCAAAACCCCATCTCAAGAAAAAAAAGAAAGAAATGAGGGTGGCTCTGCAGAAGCCCCTCTGCATGAAAAGGGCAGTGGAGATGGCTGCCAGTGTGCAGAGCTGCTGGCGTTCACACAGAGCCGTGGGCCCTGATAGAGCTGGTCCTGGAGGTTCAGCAGCTATTTGGCATAAGCCACTCCAATCCCCTGGCAGTGAGTTTGGAGAATCTTTTAGCTTTGCTCCTAAAGGTAGATTCCAGGCGCTTTCAGAAGAATGGTAAAGGGAGGGAGAAACAGGGCAGACGAATGAGACGAAGGCTAGAAAAAGATTTGTACTGATGCTAGAAAAAAATGAAAGCTTTTTGTGGGTTTATTTATGCCAAGTAGAGTGCAAATGCCTTGACTTGGCGGTTGTTTAGCACTCTCCCTCCTCCCCTGATTACCTTCCAAACTGACACACGTATACACACCCCAAAGCAATTCAGAGCTCTGGTCTGGAAAATCTTCCCACTGGGACGTCAGTAGCTTGCCCTGTGATGACAGGTTTAATGGCTTTATATCTCTGCATTCCCCTGAGACCACCTACCCAGAGGCCACCCCCTACTGACCAGGTTAGCCAGAGCCTGAGAGTAAGCGTGAGCAGACAGAGGGTAGTGCCAGCGCCGGAGCTGGGAGAGCTGCGTTTTGCTTTGAGTGAATCGCTCTGGTTGGCTGTGTAACCATGCCCATGTTGCCTGCCCTGTCTGTAATTCAGGGTCCCAAATCATAAAATGAGACTGATGGTTCTTGTCTCCTAGAAATGTGGTGAGGACAGGGTAAATTATTGGTCTTATGACTTTTTTTTTGAGGTAGGATTTCCTAGGCTCTATTATATCAGAGAAGAAAATGTCCTTAGAAGACATTTAATCAGAGAATAGACACCTGCTCACAACATGCCTTGAAGTCTCTTACATGTCTCCTTCCAGAGAAGTCCAAGAGAATTTTCAGTAATTTCTGGCCAGCAACCTTCAGTAGGGGATGGACGTGATGTTTATGTCTTTCTTCAAGTATCCCTTTTCAGTCCGATCTCTCTTTGAGTGACACTGGTTAGGGTCGACCACGGGTCATGGATGAAAACAATGTCCCCACTGCTCAGGTCTGCCTAACTGGGTAATACACCCATCAGCCTGCCCTCTCTGTGGGCAAAACCCTAGCCTTTTTATTGATGTGTGTTTGATTGTTTAAAGGCAGCCCCGCTGGCTCAGTGCCCCCTGCTGGCCTCCATTTGCAGCAAAGAGCACACAACCAGAGGGCAGCAGTCACTGAGGGCCAGGGCCAGGGCTGCACCAGACTTCCCAGTCACCTGCCTTCAGTGCCCGGGATCTCACTGTTGACTTCTTGTCCTTATGAAAGTTCCTTGGGTTCTCCTTTTCATGATTGTATTTATCTCCTGTTGTAACAAATCACCACAAATCCGGTGGCTTAAAACAACATGAATGCATGATCTTCCATTTCTGGAGCCCAGAAGTGCAAAGTGGGTCTCACAAGGCTAAAATCAAGGTGCCAGCTTGGCCGTGTTCCTTCTGGAGGCTCTAGAGGAGGAGCCATTTCCTTTCCTTTCTCAGCGTCTAGGGGCTGCTCACATTCCTTGGCTTGTGGCCCCTTCCTCATTTTCAAAGCCTGTCGCTCCAGCCTATTTCCGTCCTCTCGTGTCCTCCCCAACTCTAACCCTCCTGCCTTCTTCTTGTAACAACCTTATTATTAAGTTGGGCCTCAGCCCTGTCTATTCTTAGGTTTCCAAGGATTTCTCAGGAACAGGAGTGCCATTCATTGTCAGCTGGGAGCCAGTGGGAGAAGTGCATTGATTAGGAAGGTTTCTGAGGACAGGAGGCACCCAACCTTACAGGCCTTTGATACCCCCCAAAGCGGTTGGTGACCAGTGAGAGGACTGAGAGTCAAGAAATAAAAGAAGCAGGACCCCATATGTCTGTATTATAAGAAACATGATTCATAAGGGTGAGAGCAGGCAAACAGGGACAGACGTCACATACGAGCAACCTGATCGACGACCTTCTCCCTTGCCCCAATTCTGGAATCACTTCACCATAGCGCCACCATGCTTTCCATCTCTTAATGCCTTTATTTTTAGTTTGGGGTATTTTCTATTGTTTGAAGGTTGCCTTGCAACCCGTACGCCTGGAGGGTTTAAACAATATAGAGTTTCTTTGCTGAGCAGCAACAGTAGCCAAGAGAGACTGAATATAAACTTTTAAGTCTATTTTCTCAGGGTTCGTCCATCAGGAATGGCTTTAAACAGAAGAGCACACGCCCCCGGCCTGCCTCTCCCTGGGGGAGGGGAGAAGGGTGGCTGATGGAGAACATTTTGTGTTCTCTTATCTTTCATCCTAGTGGAAGGGGATAAGCACCAGAATAGGAAAACAAAATATCTGGCTATTAATATACCCTAAGTCCTCCAGCACATGGATTGGGTTTGTTTATTTGTGAAAGAGAAGGATGCTTTTCTCTGACCTTCGTAAGCGCTCCTGCCAGCTGGGAGGGACCTGGAGGAGGTGATGCCCTCCATAATAATGTGAAGGGGCTGGAGCAGAGGGTTGGGGGGCCAGGGTCTAGCTTCCTAGGAAAAGAGAAAACCCTCAGACTTTTCTCAAGAAAAGTTGCTTTTCAGGCTCAACCTGCTTCAAGCCCCAGCAGCGTCAACCAGGAAAAGAAAGAAAGGGGGGAAGAAAAAAGCAGGAGGATTTCCCATGAAAGAGCCAGAGTGCACCCACCTCCCCACCAGACGTGTCTCTTTTGCTATGTTTGTACCTAACCTAGGGAACCAGAGAACTGGGCAGCCTTGCCAGAAGAAAGAACACACAGGTTCCTCAAGATACCCACTTATATGGCAGTGAGCAAGGCTAAAAAAGGAGTGCTCCCCTGCCCCAGAGGACAAAGGCTGGCAAGAGGAAGGCACACAACGCCGCCCAGCTCAGGCTCCACATCGTTCTTCTGTGTTTCCCTCGGACCCTGTAGTGGTTTGAACGAAGGAGTGCCCCGGGGTAGGTCATCTTTTTCTGGGCAGCTAGTTAATGATAAGCTTTCCGCTGGGAAGGAGCCAGAAGGAAAGGGCTTCCTCGGGGGCAGGAACACACAGGCCTCCAAGCCCCACACCTGCTGTGTCATGTCAGAAGTGCCAGAGCACCCTCTGACTGCCTGAAGAGGTCTCAACTTGCCACCCACCAGGGTCAGGTCACCTCAGGTTCCCCAGGAGGTCTGACTAGCCAAGAGCCCCAGGCAGAGGCACCAAGAGAGGAGAGCAGCATTGGCAGGGCCTGCCCTCTCCCAGAGCAAACAGGGACAAAGGTTGGTGTACTCACGGCTGCCTCTCCCATCCTGCCTGTGCCTGCCCGCCGCGCCAGATACTCCAGGTTGTCCCGGCGTTGCTACATTAGGCAGGAATCTGTCATCTCTGCCTGCTGGGTCACTCATTACCCCAGATCCGATTCCCAGGCAGGGAAGGTTGGGGCATCAGAGCAGCGGAGAAGGCTTTGGCGTTCAGGAACTTTGAAACAGAAAAGCTGCCGTGTCTGTACCTGTTCGGTGGGGAGCCAAACGTGTTTATTGCGCGTGTTACGATGCTATCATGAAAGTATGCATGAGAGGAAATAATTTTTAAGCTCTCTCCTCTGCCTGTCTGGAAAGTGGGGCCCTCTGTGTAAATCCCAGCTCTGCAGGCATTCTGAGAGCTTAAATATTCCTTGTGACTATTTCTTATACTACATTTCACTGCCACCCCAGTGTGTTTGAATTTGTCTCTGTGCCAGCAGGTCTGAGTACCCATTGGGATTCTCTGTGAGAATTCAAACAAGTTGGAGGCCGCTGAGGTTGCCAAGTGTGACCAGGTCTGGCACAGACTTGGCAGGAGAGAGAGCAGGAGCAAGAAGGCTTGGACATCATGAATCACTGAAGTCCTGGCCCATAGCCTTCTTGTTTGGAATCCCAACACATCTATATTAATCACATAGATGTGTTGTTTTTCCTTCTTTATACCTGAGAATGGCCTTCAGCTGCTGAAACGATGATATTTATTGAGGTAGTACTATACTAAGCACTCTGAATGAATTATCTCATTTACCTCCCACCTCAAACCCATGAGATAGATACAACTTTATACCCATTTACAGATGAAGACTGATGCTCAGAGAAGTTTAGTAACAGCTTAAGGTGACCTGCTACATTCATCTGCAGTTATTTTGTTTGTTTGTTTGTTTGTTTGTTCATTTGAGATGAAGTCTCACTCTGTTGCCCAGGCTGGGGTGCAGTGACAGAATTCAGCTCACTGCAAACTCCGCCTCCCAGGTTCAAGCAGTTCTCCTGCCTCAGCCGCCTGAGGAGCTGGGATTACAGGCGTGCACCACCACACCTGGCTAGTTTTTATATTTTTAGTGGAGACAGGGTTCCACCATGTTGACCAGGCTAGTCTCGAACTCCTGGCCTCAAGTGATCCACCCCTCTCTGCCTCCCAAAGAGCTGGGACTACAAACATGAGCCACCTTGCCTGGCCTCATCTGCAGATATGACTCACTAGCACCCTATTCTGAAAGGAGAGGAAGAAAGAAGATGAGGATAAGTATTTCTGAGGGCTGTAGTTGTGTACCGGTTCCTTAGAAGCTAGGGCCCTCCTGATTTATGTTCCATGGGGCCATCTGAGGAAGTTGTTTAGCTTCTGAGGTGATAGATGAGGGCTGGGTCACTTCTGTTTGCAGAGCGTGGGCTGAAGGGTAAGTCAGGACATTTCTCCTCTGGTCCCTATCAGGGACTCTCAGGCTGACTCCCGTGGCTGTGTTTATATCATCATTTTTAAGGCATCAGCACCAGCATAGCAGCTCTAAGCTCCCTCTTCCTTTTGCCGTCCTCCATGTGGAAAGAAGCCAAACGGGACAACTTCCCCAACCATTTCCCCTCAGTGCAGCTGGTACCAGCTTGAAACCGAAGACATGTAGCACTGCAGCCCGTCCGAAGCGTGGCTAATCCGTGTTTCTTTAGACACAGCAGGAAGCCGCTCTGTGGCCTGGTGTCAGGAACCATCTCAGGGCCCATGGGTGTTCTGCTTCCTTGGTTTGACCCCAAGGGATCAGCAGGCAGATGAAGCCCATCAACACTGATTCTGTAGACGAGGACTGTCATCAGCAGCTTACTGAAGAGAGGGAAGAGGATGCCTGGGATTTGAGTCTTTTACTCAGGGCCTTTTCTGGAAAAGCAGCCTCTTTGGAAAAGGAGGATGATAGAGGAGTTTCTACAGAGTGGAAACAGCTCCCTCCATGTGTTGCCATGAGAGGGGAGTGGCAGTCCAGTGCATGCCCCACCCTAACAGGCGGCCTCCAGCTGCCATCAGCGCCCTTTGCCATGCCTTCATCCTAGGGGTGGCCTACAGTGTTGGTAGGGGACCCTGTCTCTCCTGGCCATCCCCATAGGTCACAGGCCACCCCCAGTCTGCTGCTCCAGCATGGTGCCCAGAGCCTGGTTTCACCCTGCCAGGTACCTCTGTCCAGCACAGTGGCTGCACACGTCAGCTCTGCCCCACTCTGTTTCTGAATTATTCCCACTGGCAACCAACATCAGCTCTGCCCTCCCAGTGTCCTGATATCCTCTGGTTAATAAGCAGCTCACATAAAGACACCAAGAGCTGTTGCAAGTGGTAGAGAAAAGCCGCAGCTCTCTGAATACAGTCCAGGAAGCCCTGGACTTGGCCCAGGAACTTGGTGGCTGTTTCTGTTTTCTGCCCCTTGGTAACCTTCCTCATGGGGTATAGAAGGGAGAGAAGCTTGAATCCTCACCCTGAGGCGTAGGAGACCACAAGGCAGTGAGGGGTTTATTAGTCAACAAGAGACTCTTGCTGAAGCTGGGAGACCCTTCCTGGAAGAGTCCTCTTTTCTTAAAGAAAAAAAAAATTCCTGCCCTTTGTTCTTTCAAATCTATTTCTAGAAAAGTCTTAGCGTTCCTGCTAATTCAAACACCAGTCTCCCACCTTCCCTCTCTCCTGTCTCTATGAGCTGCCTGGGTGGCACACTTCCTCCCACCCACCCCCCATCTCCTGTACTGTTTTATCCCCTGGGGTTTGGAGATGTCCCTGTGGAAGGGGACAGTGGGGAGTGTGTGCCAGATCCCCCTGCCCATTGTCACCTTGGTCTGAATCCAACCCCACAAGGGGAGTGGAGCTGTCTCCCTGCGTCTCCCTGGGCCTGCCCATTGTCAAGGTCCTGGTCACCTTTGAAGCCTCCTGCAGGGATCCCCAGTGCCAACAGAGCCTTTTCCGAAGCCCAGTAGCATGACGTTTTAGACTTGGAAATCCCTAGACAAATAAATCTCACTTAATCCTCACCAAGTTGGCCCCCAGTGGAGACAATTGCGTAGCCAGATTTATCAGGTACCACTGGTTCTTGCAGCAAGCATTCCTTCTGTTCCAGGCATTGTGTTCCGGCTGGGAATACAGGATAAACAAGACAAGTCTCTGTCCTTGCGGAGCAACCAGACCCTCAGAAGAGACACACATAAAACAGGGGGGCCTGCTCATTTTGCATGCCTTGTACCCAACACTTCTCCATTCTCCCAGGCTCTCCCAGTCCCTATCTCTTGCCATTTCCTAGCTCTGTAATGTGAATTGCTTACTCTATGCCTCAAGCTCCTCATCTGTAAAATGGGGTTATTAATAGTTTCTACCTCATAGAGGCACTGTGAGGATTTAATGAGATACATATTTTAGGACACATAGCAGTGCCTGGCAAGTAGGGCTAAGTCGGCATTGGCTGTTATTTTCTCCTGAGGATAATATTTGCCAGGGATAGCAGTGGACTCAAGCAGAACTGGACTGTAACCCTGGTTTCCCCACACATTAACAACTGTATTCTTTTGGGCAAAACAATCTCTCAGCATCAGCTTCATGGGTAAAGACAAATTACTTCATAAGAATAAATTCAGGCCAGCTGGTCACAGTGGCTCATGTAATCCCAGCACTTTGGGAGGCTGAGGCAATTGGATCACTTGAGGTTAGGAGTTTGAGACCAGCCTGGCCAACATGGTGAAACCCGTCTCTATTAAAAATACAAAAATTAGGCGGGTGTGGTAGCACATGCCTATAATCCTAGCTACTTGGGAGACTGAGGCAGGAGAATTGCTTGAACCCGGGAGGTGGAGGCTGCAATGAGCTGAGATTGTGCCACAGCACTCCAGCCTGGGTGACAGAGCAAGAACCTGTCTTAAAACAAAATAAAACAAAAAAGAATAAATTCAGGCTGAGTGCAGTAGCTCACACCTTTAATCCCAGTACTTTGGGAGGATGAGGCAAGATGATTGCTTGAGCCCAGGAGTTCAAGACCAGCCTGGGCAACATGGTGAAACCTCATCTCTACAAAAAGTACACAAATTAGCTGGGCATGGTGGCAAGTGCCTGTAGTCCCAGCTACTCGAGAGGCTGAGGCAGGAGGATTCCTTGAACCCAGGAGGCAGAGGTTGCAGTAAGCCGAGAGTGCATCACTGCATTCCAGCCTCAGCAATGGAGCAAGACTCTGTCTCAAAAAAATGAAATAAAATAAATTCAGGCTAGGTGTGGTGGCCTACACCTGTAATCTCTTCACTTTGGGAGCCCAAGGTGGGCTTGAGTCTAGGAGTTCAAGACCAACCTGGGCAACATAAAAAGACCTCATCTCTACTAAAAAAAATAATAAAATAATACGCTGAGTATGATGGCGTGTACCTATGGTCCCAGCTACTCAGGAGGCTGAGGTGGGAGGATCACTTGAGTCCAGGAGGTTGAGGCTGCAGCCGTGATTGTGCTACTACAGCCTGGGCAACAGAGCAAGACCCTGTCTCAAAAAAAAAAAATGCATTCGCTGATGTATGTGAATACATGACAGTACCAAACAGGTAGTAAGAGCTCAACGTGTGCAGCCTCCTGGGGCTTCCTGAGGCTCTGCAGACCCAAGGCGCCAGGAAAGCTGAGGAGACTCAGGTGCCAGGGCCTCCCATAGGAAGGAGCCCCCAGTTCCACCAGTTAGTCCCACAAGCTGGACCCTCCCTGATTCGGTCCTCATTCTCACAGAGAAGCGCGTTCCATGATCAACTGCGTCCCCTCCCTCTGTCCTCTGTGCCTCTGTACTAAGTACCAGGAGGCCCTCGTCCTGTCCACACTCAGCCATCGCTTGGCTGGAGATAGACATGTAGCTCCTCTAATCTTTCCCCGCAGCTCAGCCACCTCGCTCCCCTCACCCCTAATTCCATCCCTTGTTCCCCTAGCTCCTTAATCAAATTAAGGGAAAGAAGAGGATTTAGATAGGGTTGCTAAATATATTTCTGTTCAGGGGAGGGAGAAAAAGAGAAGAGTTTGGAGGAGGAGATAGAGTGTGAAATTCCTTAATGGAATGTGCTTTGAGAGCCTACTTTCTCGAGAATAAGGCCTGCAGTCACCTATCTGGATAGAGTTTTCTCTCTGGCAAAGTGCTTTCACATACATTATCTCATTAAGATATGGGCCAGGGTGGCAGAGTGCCCACTCCCCAGAAAGGTCTGCCGAGGCCAGTGGGCCTCGTGAGCTGGCCTGACCCTGGTCTATATATTTCACAGGACACCCTGGCCCCAAAGGAGTGACTCGGCTTTCTGTGGAGCATGACACCAGCAGCTAGGCCACTCATGTCTGGAGGTCACAGTTTCCCTCTGTGTGTTCTCCCAGCAGCAGATTCCAGATCTTTTTTACAGTCTTACTTTTGAAAAACCAGAAGAGTACTTATTTTAGAAATCTTTGAAAATACACTAAAGAATAAAGGAGAATCATTCATAATTGACAATTTACTGGTAAAATTTGGGGCAAAACAATCTCTTAAGTGTTTTTGAAATGCACCCATATCTTTATGCATATGTGTACAGGTTGGAAAATGGGATTTCATGCACACACATTGTATCTTGCTTTTCTATTTAACTTACTATTTTTGTGTCCCAGTTCATCAAAAATTCTTCTGAAATGTTATTTTTAAATAGCATGAATTACAGGGCCAGGCGTGGTAGTTCACAGCAGCACTTTGAGAGCCCAAGATGGGCAGACTCGAGCCCAGGAGTTTGAGACCAGCCGGCCAACATGGCGAAACCCCATCTCTACTAAAAATACAAAAATTAGTTGGCCAGGCGCAGTGACTCATGCCTGTAATCCCAGTACCTTGGGAGGCTGAGGTGGGTGAATCACCTGAGGTCAGGAGTTCAAGACCAGCCTGGACAACATGGCGAAACCCCGTCTCTACTAAAAATACAAAAATCAGCCAGGTGTGATGGCATGTGCCTGTAATCCCAGTCACTCGGGAGGCTGAGGCAGGAGAATCGCTTGAATCCAGGAGGCAGAGGTTGCAGTGAGCCGAGATCATGTCACTGCACTCCAACCTGGACAACAGAATGAGACTCTGTCTCAAAAAAAAAAAAAAAAAAGAAGAAGAAAGAAAAATTAGCTGGGTGTGGTGGCACATACCTTTAATTTCACCTACTTGGGAGACTGAGGCACAAGAATCACTTGAACCGGGGAGGTGGAGGTTGCAGTGAGCCGAGATCATGCCACTGCACTCCAGCCTGGGTGACGGAGTAAGACTCCATCTCAAAAAAAAAAAAAGAAAAGAAAAAGAAAGCATGAACTGAGATTTTTTTCATGATTAAAAATTATACATGTTCATTATTAAATCATTATCGCTCACTTTTATCTAGTCTTTTTTTTTTGTTTTGAGTCAAAAAAAAATGTAGCGATATGATCACAGCTCATTGGAACCTCAACCTCCTGAGTTCAAGTAATCCTCCTGCCTCAGCCTCTCAAGTAGCTGGGACCACAGACACACACCACTACACCCAGATAATTTTTGTATTTTTTTTCAGAAACAGGGTTTTGCCATGTTGCCCCAGGCTGGTATTGAACTCCTGGCCTCAAGCAATCTGCCCACCTCGGCTTCCCAAAGTGCTAGAATTACAAGCATGAACTTCCACGCCTGGCCTTCTCTAGTGGTATAATAAACCAGGAACTCTCACATGTGATTCTCACAGCAACCCTCCAAGATAGATCTCCTGACTTTAAGGGACCTCCTGCCTCAGCCTCCCAAGTGCTGAGATTACAGGCATTAGCCAGCACACTTGGCCCAATTACCCTTTTTTTTTTTTTTTGAGACAATGTCTTGCTCTGTTGCCCAGGCTAAAGTGCGGTGGTGCAGTCACAGCTCACTGTAGCCTCAAGCTCCTGGGCTCAAGAAGTCTTCTCATCCTTAACCTCCTGAGTGGCTGAGACTAGCGATGTGTGCCACCATGCCCAGAAATTTGATTTTTTGTAGAGACAGAGTCTCACCATGTTGCCTAGGCTGGTCTCAAAATCCTGGGTTCAAGTAATCCTTCCACCTTGGCCTCCCAAAATGCTAGAATTACAGGCATGAACCACTGTGCCCGGCCCCAGTGACCATTTTTAATAACTGCATAATATTCTCCAGTATGGGCTTACTGTGATGAACAGTTAAGGCTGTTGGACATTTAAGGTTTTCTTCTTTTGCTATGATCAGGAAGTAATGAGCATCTTTGCATAAACCATCTTTGTTCTCTTATCTCTTGTCATTTCTTTAGAATCTTTCCTAGAAGTGAAACTCCTGAGTCATCCTTTTTAAAGTCTCATTATGTGTTATCAAGTGACTTTCCAGAAAGCCAGCATGCACTCCTACCAGCATGCGGAACAGGCGCTCACCACCACGCCCATCTATTTTTTTATTTTTTATAGAGACGGGGTTTCACCATGTTGGTCTGGCTGGTCTTGAACTTCTGACCTCAGGTGATCCACCCGCCTTGGCCTCCCAAAGTGCTGGGATTACAGGCATGAGCCACCATGCCCAGCCTAATTTTTCTATTTTTAGTAGAGACCAGAGTTTCACCACATTGGCCAGGCTGATCTGGAACTCCTGACCTCAGGTGATCCGCCTGCCTTGGCCTCCC
Source organism: Cacajao melanocephalus (assembly GCA_963573385.1). Classification (NCBI taxonomy): domain Eukaryota; kingdom Metazoa; phylum Chordata; class Mammalia; order Primates; family Pitheciidae; genus Cacajao; species Cacajao melanocephalus. The sequence continues at coordinate 33,897 of CAUYLG010036277.1, forward strand.
AAAGTGCTGGGATTACAGGCATGAGCCACCGTTCCCGGCCTGGAGTTTCAGTCTGGACGCAGCTACTTTAGAGGTGCGTCATGGAAGGGAAGAATGTTTTCAGATTCAACATCTCCCGCAGACCCTCGGTCTTAATGAGGACTGTGTCCCTGTGTCCCTGTTTTGGTCCCTCCTTCCTCCCTCTCACCTGCAACCTCACTGTGTGGCCCCTGCAGAACTGCCCCACCTCAGAGGAAAGGTCAGAGATCGAGATTTCCCTTAAACAGAAGTTCAAATGTGCACTGTCAGGCTGTCCTGGAGAGAGTACAGTTTTATTCAGGAAGTACCAAGCCAAGCCAGCCGGCCCATGCCCTCTGCTTTCTCTTCTCAGGACACTTACATTCCTTTTTTCCTCATGGGAGAGTGGGACGGGGGCCAGAAGAAGAAACTCGCTTTCCCATGAGCCTATGGCGGAGGCGGCGTGGCCTTCCCTGCTGAGCTTCTAACTGGGCTCCCCTGACTCGGAGGAGCCCTGGGGTCCTTGGAGCCAGTGAGAAATGCACGTTCATCTCCAGGAGGTTACACAATCGCCTTCATGTGCCTGGAGCATCAGGAGGGCAGAATGTGCAGCCCCGCGCTGAGGAGAAGCAGGTGCTGGCTGGTTAGTCACTGTGCACTCACTGCTGGCCCCGGCTACCATCCAGATGGATGGTGCGCACACCTTTGGGGTGGGGCTCCTGCCCCACTGCACTGCAGTTACCCGTCCTGCCAGCTGTTCCAGGAACACCGAATACCTCCTTCCCAGGCTTTCCAACAGTTTGCACCTCTCCCTGTCACTGGAGAAGTTGGGACTCTCCCTTCTAGGGACTCTCTCTGAGGCCACACTCACCCCCATTTCCCTGCTTCCTCCACTTAAGATCTTTCTTTCTCTTGGATCTTTGGCCCACATACTGGACATTCAGTTCTGTCACCCAGGCTGGTGTGCAGGGGTGTGATCTCAGCTCACTGCAGCCTCCACCTCTTAGGTTCAAGCTATTCTTGAGCCTCAGCCTCCCTAGTAGCTGGGATTACAGGTGTGCCCCCACCACACCCAGCTAATTTTTGTATTTTTAATAGAGACAAGGCTTCACATTTTTGGCCAGGCTGGTCTTGAACTCCTGGCCTCAGGTGATCCACCCACCTCGGCCTCCTGCTGCGCTGGGATTACAGGCGTGAGCCACTTCACCTGGCCTGGACATTCCGTTCTATCAGCATCAGGTCTTCCCTGAATAGAGGTAAAGGGTACTTCAAATCCCTGCAGGCTGGGAAAATGGAGAAGGTAAAGCCCAGCCTCGGGAATGGACGGGAGAACATTTCCTCAGCCCTTGGATGTGACTCCTAAGTGTCTTACAGCAGGATCATGTCTTCAACTCTGTCTTCTACTGAGTCCTCATTTAAAAGGCTCCCTTCTTTTCTTTTGGGGTGTCCCAGCCCAGGAGGGGGTGGGTGTTCCATTCCATGAGTAGCTTGGCCTTGTGAAGGGACAGGAATGGTGTGGGGCTGCAGGAAGCTAAAGGTGGCCCTCCACTTCTGCTAACAGCACTTCAGGGGCGTCATCGACAAGTGTCCAAGGACATTTGCCAGATAGAGAAGCAGCTAGGGTTAGAAACACAGAGATGTAGAAGCCCTTTTAGGGTCAGAGCATTACCTTTATCTAGGTGGGCTGCAGGCCATGTGAGTGAGCACCCACAGTGCTGTTGAATTCAGAGGCGGGGCTCCAACAGATCTGAGGCCCCCAGGAAGGCTTTACAGAGACAGCTACTCAAGGTGGGCCTCGAAGGCAAGATGTAAGACATGAATGGTGGTCTCGCAGAAGCGGACATTCCCTCGGGGTGAGAAGCAAGCAACACCACAGAGGTGGGAAGGCAGCTGGTGCATTTAGGAATTGCCAGATCATTCTTGCTGCTACGGAACACGTGTATAGGGTATGCACCAGGCAGGGTTCAACCAGAGAAACAGAACCAGTAGGAGACAGAGCTATGTGGGAAGAGATTTACTGCAAAGAGTTGACTTATGTGATTGTGGGGGCGGGCTAGGAAAATTTGAAATCCTTGGGGCAGGCTGTTAGGAAGGGCAGACTTTAAACTCAGCCAGGACCTGAAGCTGCCATCCATAGGTGGGATTTCTTCTTTGGAAAAGCCTCAGCTCTGTTCTTAAAGTCACCCAACTGGTCAGATCAGACCCCCCCCGAACATCTCAAATAAACTCATTAAGTCAACTTTTCATTATTTTTGTAGATAAGGTCTTGCTCTCTCACCTAGGCTAAAGTGCAGTGGCACAATCATGTCTCACTGCAGCCTCAATCTCCTGGCCTCAAATGATCCTCCCACCTCAGCCTCCTGAGTAGCTGGGATTACAGATGCACACCACCACCTGGCTAATTATTGTATTTTTTGTAGAAATGGGGTTTCACCATGTTGCTCAGGTTGGTGTCCAACTCCTGGGCTCAAGCGATCTTCCTGCCTTGGCCTCCCAAAGTGCTGGAATGACAGGTGTGAGACACTGTGCCCAGCCTACAGTCAACCGATTATGAATGTTAATCACATCCACAAAATACCTACACAGCAACAACCAAATTAGCATTTGATTGAGTAACTGGAGACTATAGCCTAGCCAAGTTGACACACAAAACCCACCATCACAGGTACCATCACAGTACCAATCAGAAATGACAGTGGAAAGAGAATGGGATCAGCAGTGTCTTCCAAAACGTGAAATCATGTGAGAAGGTGGCACAGTGGGTGACTGTTGGAGATACGAGAGCTCGGTGTTAAGATAACACTGAGTTGAGAAAGGAAAAGACAACTTCTGTTTAAACTCTCTCTCAACCGTTCTGATTAACTAAGAGAAAGTCCCAGTTTGGTGCTGGGTTGATTTTTTAACATCTCTAAACTTGTCGATAACTTTCCATTTTAGCAAAATGAGCAGAAGCTGGTAGTCACCAGTGTTGGAAAGTATTAATAACATTTCATCATATTTATGCAATTATTTATTTACTTTCACAATTATTTTCTACACATGGCAGATAATCCTGGTGTTCTTTTTCTCATAATTGAATATTTCCTTTTAAAATATATTTATGGCTGAGCATGGTGGCTCACACCTATAATCCCAGTACTTTGGGAGGCTGAGGCGGGTGGATCACCTGAAGTCATGAGTTTGAGACCAACCTCACAAACATAGCAAAACCCCGTCTCTGCTAAAAATACAAAAATTAGCCAGACATGATGATGCTCACCTGTAATTCCAGCTACTTGGGAGGCTGAGGCAGGAAAATTGCTTGAACCTGGGAGGTGGAGGTTGCAGTGAGCCAAGATTGCGCCATTGCCCTCCAGCCTGGGGACAGAGAGAGACTCTGTCTCAAAATATATATATATATATATAAATAAAATAAAATATATTTACTTAGGTCAGGGCAGGGGGGGTCATGCCTGTAATCCCAGCACTTTGGGAGGCCAAGGCAGGAGGATCACTTGAGGCCAGGAGTTCAAGACCAGCCTAGGCAACATGACAAGACCCTTTCTCTATGAAAAATCAGCAAAAATTAGCCAGATGTGGTGATGTGCATCTGTAGTCCCAGCTTCTTGGGAGGCTGAGGTGGGAGGATGGCTTGAGCTCTGGGGGTGGAGGCTACAGTGAGCCGTGATCACACCGCTGCACTCCAGCCTGAGCAACAGAGCAAGATCCAATCTCTGTGTGTGTGTGTGTGTGTGTGTGTGTAACATATATGTGCATATGTATGTATGTATATATTTATATATATTTACTTAAAATAGGTAGTAATAGAAAAATCCTGTGTAAATAACAGAAAAATAACACGTGGATACAGCCGAAATCATATGGCAAGGACACACAGAGAAACTGAAGCTTAGAAAGCCCAGTTACAGCCATGAGGGATGGCATGGGGTGACTGCAGAAATGCTCATATTAACTGCTGAAGCCAGACAATGGTTAATAAGGGTTTATTGTACTATTTTCTCCACTTTTGTTATGTTTGAGGATTTCTATAATTAAGCTATTTTTAAAAATTAAGTTGGCAGAATATGTACAGGATAAACCAAAATGGGGGGAAGCTAAGGGCAAAAAACACCCAATAAATTTGTCATGACCTTCCTGTGGAGTCAGATTCCATTATTTGTTCCTATTCCCAAATTATCCAACTGGGTGTCTTTTTAGTAGAGCCTTAGGCTCCAGAGCGGGAAATTAGGTTCATCATGAACCTCCTTTAGGGATGATACCTCATTTTTCCAAGGCTAATTCAAGATAGGTCAGTTAACTGGTACAGTTGACATAGGTTCCAGCCTGCCCATGTTTATTTTTTTCTTTTTGTGAGGCAGGCTCTCATTCTGTTGCCCAGGCTAGAGTGCAGTGGTTCGGTCATGACTCACTGCAACCTCGACCTCCTGGGCTCACGCTATCCTCTCATCTCACCCTCCCAAGCAACTGGGACCACAGGCATGCACCACCACACTGACTAGGTGCTTCTATTTTTTGTATACTTGGGAGGCTGAGGTGGAGGATCTCTTGAGCCTGGGAGGCAGAGGTTGCAATAAGCGAGATCGTACCACAGCACTCCAGTCTGAGTGACAGAGCGAGGCTCTGTCTCGAAAAAGAAGAAAAAAGAAAAAGACTGAAACTTTCTGGTCTTATGGGGCATAAAGAGGAAATCTAAGCAAGCATTCATCCTTCTGTGACTTGGGAATTGAATTCTGCATGACTCCAGGCCTTTCCCTTTTAAAGCTCAGTGAGATCAAACCCTTAGAGCAGGTAAACCTGAGGAGCAACAGCACTGAGAAGCTTCCACCAAAGGTTTAGATTCCATGCACTTGGGCCTCTGAGAGCCAGTTTTATCCCCTTCAGTGGCCTCAAGAACAGAATGACAGAATGAGGTTGATTGACTCCTTCTGACAGTTACATCTCCCTCCTTAGGAGAAAGAGTAGGAGAATAACAAACAAGTAGCAACACTTCCCAATTTTAGGAAGCAAAAAATAAAGGCCTGGCGCTGGTGGCTCACATCTGTAATCCCAGCACCTTGGGAAACTGAGGAAGGAGGATCGCTTGAGCCCAGGAATTCAAGACCTGCCTGGGTAACATAGTGAGACCCTGTCTCTACACAAAATTTTTTAAAATTAGCTGGGCATTGTGGCACATGCCTTTAGTCCCAGCTACTTGGGAGGCTGAGGGAGGAAGATCGCTTGAGCCCAGGAGGTCAAGGCTGCGGTGAACTACAATTGCACCACTGCACTCCAGCCTGGGTGACAGAGCAAGACCCTGTCTGAAAAAAAAGAAAAGAAAATGAAAAATAGCTGGGTACACAATCTGAGATGCTTCCGTCCCTGGGAACTTAGGTCCTGTGCCTGAGCCCTACTTCATCTGGAGTCACCCTGGGAGGCCTGGCCAAGGGAGATGAACAGGGTGGAGCTGCCAGAGCCCGGAGCACCTAGTGGAGCTGGAGTTAAATTGCAGAATAGACAGCAACAGTGAAAGGTGGGCTTGCCAAACTGGCAGAGGGGCAGGGAGATCAAACTGATGGCCAAGGCAGGACAGTGCAGCAAAAGCAGTAGGTACTGCTGTTGATGGAAATGTAAAACGGTGCAGTCGCTGTGGAAAACAGTATGGAGGTTCCTCAACAAATGAAAACTAGAATTATCATATGACCCCCAAGCCCACTACTGGGTATATATCTAAAGGAAATGAAATCAGTATGTCTAAGAGATATGTGTACTCCCATGTTCATTGCAGAACTATTCAAGAGGGGCCAGGCGCCATGGTTCACACTGTAATCCCAATATTTTGGGAGACTGAAGTGGGAGGACCACTTGAGCCCAGGAGTTTGAGACCAGCCTGAGCAATACAGTGAAACCCCGTCTCTATTAAATATGTTTTTTAAAAATGGCCAGGCACAGTGGCTCACACCTATAATCCCAGCACTTTGGGAGGCTGAGGCGGGCAGATCACCTGAGGTCAGGAGTTCCAGACCAGCCTGGCCAACATGGCGAAACCCCATCTCTACTAAAAATACAAAAATTAGCTGGGCATGGTGGCACACGTCTGTAGTCCCAGCTACTCAGGAGGCTGAGACAGGAGGATCGCTTTAACCCAGGAGGCAGAGGTTGCGGTGAGCTGAGATTGCGCCACTGCACTCCAGCCTGGATGACAGAGTAAGACTCCATCTCAAAAATATATATATATATACTATTCAGCTTTAAAGAAAGAAATCCTGTCATCTGCTAAATCATGAATAAACCTTAAGGACATTTGGCTAAGTGAAATAAGATAATCACAAAAGGACAAATACAGATACTGCATAATTTCACTTAGGTAAAGTACGTAAAGTAGTCAGACTCTTAGAAACAAAGTAGAATTGTGGTTGCCAGGGACCCAAGGGAGGGGGCAAAGGGGAGTGGTTCAATGGAGATACAGTTTCAATTTTGCAAGATGGAAAAGTTCTGGAGATCAGTTGCACAATGTGCACATGGTCAACACTACTGTACTACTGTATACTTAAACATTGTTAAGATAGTACATTTTATGCTGTGTTTTTGACCACAAAAAAAAAAAAGGAGGTGAGTCCAATTACACATGTGCCAAGGGCTGGCTCAGTAATGCATCTTGGGGTGGAAGCCTGTTTGTCGTGCAGGTGTACCCCACATGTGTGGCTTGGTAGGCTCCCCTGCCAAACCTCACCAGGCCACTTGGTCCACCCGGAACACATTCTCTGGAAATCCCAAAGCACCATCTTCACACATATTGGCCATTTTCCATGATACCCCAAACTGAGTTTGTTCTTTAATACTTTTGCAAATCATCAGTTATGCACTTCAACTCTCCAATAATAATGACAAAATTAATAACTAGTATTTACTGAAAACTTACTTCAGAGGAATTATATCATATATGATGAGTAAGGTGAAAATTAAGTATAGTCGAAACAACCCTTGAAAGTACCTTAAATTGCCAACAAAATGCAATATACATGATTTAGTACAAAAAGCAGCCCCATACAGTAATTCCCAAGCAGCCTGGCCAACATGGCGACAGCCATGTCTCTACTAAAAATGCAAAAATTAGCCCTGTGTGGTGGTGCACACCTGTAATCTCAGCTACGCAGGAGGCTGAGGCAGGAGAATTGCTTGAACCTGGGAGATGAAGATTGCAGTGAGCAGAGATCTTGCTACTGCACTCCAGCCTGGGTGACAGAGTAAGACTCTGTCTCAAAAAAAAAAAAAAAGTCTGACTGTTGAGGCCAGGCATGGTGACTCACACCTGTAATTCCAGCACTTTGAGAGGTCAAGGTGGGAGGATCACTTGAGCCCAAGAGTTCAAGACTAGCCTGGGCAACATAGAGAGACACCCCGCCCCATTCTACAAAAAATTCTAAAAATTTAGCTGGGCATGGTGGTATGCACCTTTGGTCCCAGCTACTCCGGAGGCTGAGGTGAGACAATCACTCGAGCCCCGGAGGTCGAGGCTGCAGTGAGCCATGATCACACCACTGCACTCCAGACTGGGCGACAGAGCAAGACCCTGTTTCAAAACAGAACAAAAAAAAAAACACTGACAATTGAGAAATGGTCATCACCCAGTATCCCCGCAGTGCCAGACTCCATGGCGGTGCCAGCCTTCACCATCTTCAATGTAGGAGAACCTTCACAGTAGGAAAGAGGGCCTGGGACCTGATTATCATGAGAAAATAAATTCTCCACAGTGCAGAGCAGACAGGCAGTTTACAGGTACTTGTAGTGTAAAATTTAGCAGCCGTAAAAGAAGCCTTATCCATTTTGGAAGCAGGGGAACAAAACAGAGCTGAGTCTTTTGGAGAAGAAAGAAAAAGTGAAATTTCACCTTTGATTTTATCTGGGAAACATTGTAAAATAGTTTTAAGAGATTGCAGAGAGAAAGAATGAGGATTTCGGGCTGGGAGTGGTGGCTCACGCTTGTAATCCAAGCACTTTGGAGGCCAAGGCAGGCGGATCACCTGAGGTCGGGAGTTCAAGACCAGCCTGACCAACATGGTGAAACCCCATCTTTAAATAAATAAATAAATAAATAAATAAATAAATAATGAGAATTTCATCTTTTTCTCTGTCCTTTTACTTGTTTATTTTAAATATATATGTAACTAGGCCGGGTGCAGTGGCTCACGCCTGTAATCCCAGCACTTTGGGAGGCCGAGGTGGGTGGATCACAAGGTCAAGAGATGGAGACCATCGTGGCCAACATGGTGAAATTCAAAATACAAAAGTTAGCTGGGCATGGTGGCACACACCTGTAGTCCCATCTACTGAGGAGGCTAAGGCAGGAGAATCCCTTGAACCCAGGAGGCGGATGTTGCAGTGAGCTGAGATGGCGCCACTGTACTCCAGCCTGGCAACAGAGCGAGACTCCGTATCAAAAAAAAAATATATAGGCCGGGCGTGGTGGCTCACACCTGTAATCACAGCACTTTGGGAGGCCAAGGCGGGTGAATCGCCTGAGGTCAGGAGTTCAAGACTAGCCTGACCAACAGTGAAACCCTGTCTCCACTAAAAATACAAATAATTAGACGGCTATGGTGACAGGCACCTATAATCCCAGCTACTCAGGAGACCGAGGCAGGAGAATCACTTGAACCCGGGAGGCAGAGGTTGCAGTGAGCCAAGATCGCACCATTGTACTCCAGCCTGGGCAACAAGAGCAAGACTCCATCGAAATAATAATAATAATATATGTAACTATAAAGCAACAAAAAAGAAGTCACTAGAATTACATGTATCTACGCTTGTATTGTTAGCTTTTATGAATAAACCTAAAAAAAAAAAAATCCAGGTCTGGCATGGTGTCTCCTGCTTGTAGTGCCAGCAGTTTGGGAGGGCAAGGCAGGTAGATCACTTGAGCCCAGGAGTTCAAGACCAGACTGAGCAATGTGGAGAAACCCTATCTCTACAAAAAATACAAAAATTACCCAGGTGTCATGGTGCATGCCTGTAATCCGAGGTACTCAGGAGACCGAGGCAATTGCTTGAGCCTGAGGGGCAGAGGTTGCAATGAGCAGAGATTGTGCATGGGTGATAGAGCAAGACTCTGTCTCAAAATAAATAAATGAATAAATAAAAAATAAAATTAAAAAAATGATGAGTAAAACAAAACAAGATACAGGATATGTACAATATTGGTGAGATTTGTATAAACTATGAAAAATACCAAACAATACAATTTGCAAGTTTTTCTTTGTTTTGAGCCAGACTCTCGCCCGGTCGCCCAGGCTAGAATGCAGTGGCACTATCTTGGCTCGCTGCAAGCTCCACCTCCCAGGTTCAAGAGATTCTCCTGCATCAGCCTCCTGCATAGCTGGGACTACAGGCACCTGCCACCACACCCAGCAAATTTTTGTATTTTTGGTAGAGATGGGGGGGTCTCACCATGTTGGCCAGGCTGGTCTCAAACTCCTGACCTCAGGTAATCCACCCACCTCAGCCTCCCAAAGTGCTGGGATTACAGGCATGAGCCACCACGCCCAGCTCATAATTGTTCATGGATCTATATATCTATATAGAATATACATGAGAATGATAAACCCCAATCCCAGGATAGAGGTTCCCACTGGGAAAGAAGGGTCGAGAATGAATTCGAGGAACACAAGAGGAATTCCAGTTTTATCAATAATGTTGTATTTCTAAGTGGTGCATAGCTGAGTGTTTATTTTATTATTGTACTTTCTTCTGTGCCTGAAATGGTATGTCTTAGTTTAAAAAAAAAAAAGGGAAAAATTTGAAGCCTCTATATCTTCAATAATGTCTCTATATCTTCCATAATGTTAATGGATATATTTGTTGTTGCAGGATTAAACCAAAGAGTTTACGCTTTAGGAGGGCTGGGCCTTAAGATCAGCATAAGATAAAGGGATGTGCCATGTCTCTCTACTAGTGCTACCAGGCATGTGCGAGGCACATCACATGCAACTCACACGAAAACTACATGAGGTAGATTCTATTATCCACTCTTTATAAATGAGGGACACAGATTAAATAACTTGCCTAAGCACATACAGTACTACCTTGTCCCTGCAATTCTCTGAATTTGTCTCTCCACATTTTCCAAAAGGTGATGTTTTGAAGACTGTGATAATATTGAATCATGTGGCTGGAAAAACAGGGCAAATCACAAGTTAAAACACACCCCCTGTTTAACATGCACAAAGTCCTCTCTGAGGAGTCTCATTAGCCTGGAGCCTGGTTCTAATGCACTAAGCCCTTTCCCTTCCCTCCCCACTGGACTCCTTTTTTAATTGACATTTAATTGCCTGTGGTCAGATTTCCTCCAATCCCTGTGCCTCTGGGCCCCTGATCTTAGGGGACTAGCGAGCTAGACCTAAATTTTCTTGGATTTCCACTGACTTCCCATTAAATTATTATCCCTGGGTACAGTGGACTCTGTGCATGCGTTGCTTTGTTTCACCTTTAAAGCGTACAGCTTTAATTCAGCAATCATAATGCCTTTCTCCCATTATCGTCAGCGGGTAAGTAATCAAACTCCCCATCTTAAAACTTCGGTAAAATGAGGTCAGCAAGATGTGTGGTATTGACATGGCACCCAGCAAAGGAAAATGACTCTTGGTGGCTCACATTGTTGTGGGGCTTGTTTGCGTTGCCGTGCAGTTGTAATGGAAAATGAATAAAAATAAAAATCCCGGGGCCCTTTTTGGCCAGCACTTGGGAAGTTAATCCCACTATCCTGGAAGAATTCCAGCTCAGGTCACTGCATTCTGCTGGCGGAAGCCTCCTTGTGCAGCTTTCAGTGGAAGGGGAACTCTGCTCTGCCTCTTTTCTCAGCTGCGTGTGCTACAAATTAAGCAGCTGTCCCTTCCCCACCCTGGCCGGGCGTGCATTTCAGTGACTCAAAATGACTCTCTCTCCCCTTGCCACTGTGGGGAGTAGGGATAGATCTGGGATCAGGAAATTAAACTGCTCCAAGGACCAGCTAAGGAGATATTTGCTATAATCAAAATCTTCGTGTGTCTCTGAGTGCTTCTGCGCAGTCAGAGATCACCAATTCCTAGCATTAAAAGATTTTTCAGAAGTCTACTTTCATTCCAAAACCCCATGCATATATTCCCTCCATTTGTTTAATAACATTTTATTATGCAAATTTAAAATGTTTCTATACCTGAAGTACTTAGAAATTTTATCTCCCCTCCACCCCTATCTACTTTTTTTTTTTTTGAGATGGAGTCTTGCTCTGTCACCCAGGCTGGAGTGCAGTGTTGCCATCTCAGCTCCACACCTACATACTTTTGTTGCTTCTTTTCATTGTTTTGCAGATTTTTTTAATGTTTAACACTCTTTCCAATAGGAAATGTATTGCATTTCATGGTGTAAGAAATAGATCCAAGCTAATTCTTCTCCATACAAATAATCTTTTATTCCCAAAGATGTTTATTGAATAGCAATTTCTTTTTTTTTTTTTTTT
>CAUYLG010036278.1:0-10393 GCA_963573385.1 Cacajao melanocephalus
TTTTCATCCCTTATTCCTTCCTGTCTCCATTGTTAAGCACAATTATTGGCATAAAAGAGGTTTTTAATACCCATTTTTAGACTGCATTCTAGCCTGGGAAATAGAACAAGAATCCTGTTCTCTCTCCCTCTTTCTTTCTCTCTTACATTCTTTTTTTTTTCTTTCTTTCACTCTTTATTTCTTTCCTCTCTTTTTCTTTCTTTCAAAAAAAAAAAGAGGATAAATCAAAATGAAAAATTAACCAGATTGTAGAAATAGGCCAGCAAAATAAATGGCACCAATAACCCAAGTCAGTAGTTTTTCTTCTGTTGAGTCATAGGTTCACCTGGGAATCTGATGAGAATGGATAAAAATGCACATAACTTTTAAGGTGCTCACTATCCCTCAGTTGCCCCACCTTGGACTTTCTGGGCATGTAGAGCCTAAATTAAAAGCCCTACTCTTGGCAGAAACCAGATTTAAACTGGCAAGTGGCATTGCGATTCTCCTCTTTAGGTCTGAGATAATTAGCTGAGACAACTTCGAGAGCCATCTCTGGGACTGCTCCAAGAAATCATTTCACTTAATCATCTGAGGTAGTCTATTAAATATTGGCTGTTCTGAAAAATTGGCCTGCAACCTGCCAATTCTTGTGACTTATTAAAATTTATAAAAGACAGTCACCTCTAGGATGAATTTGGATCCCATTAACTACCCCTTGGCTGTGGTGCAAATATTGAACATGATGGCCTGGTTTAATGAGATGGGGTTTGGGATGAGATCTTCAAATGCCACCAACTATTGATTCCTGAAGAATTGTTTTCATCCTTGGCAAAACACACAGAGACAAGCTGGGTCTTTGCTATGCTCTATTTGACAAAAGTCTTCTTCTCCAGCAAACAGTTGGGGATTGGGGAAGAAGGAAGCAAGGTCCTGGGGGCCAAGGGACTGAGGACCTCAGCCTCCAGGGGAAATGTGTAGGGAGTGTCCACCCTGAACTGGAGCTGCTGTTTTCCTTGCACTCCCAGGCTGGGAAGGCCAAACTGATGGCTTTAACAATCCACATGCAGGTCTTGGCTGCCTTTGAGATAGTTCAAATTCAAGGAGTGATGGTCACCAAGTCTCTTTCTCCCCCAACCAGAGCAGGGAAGGCACCTCCTAAACCTTCTAGATGCTGCCGGGTCACTCCAGAACATTGTCTGAGATGTGTGGAGCTCATCTTAACTCCAAAGAGTTCCTCTGCCTGCAACAACGTTTTCTCACCCAAAATGGGACTGAGACACTAGTGGTCTGGAGTGCCATTGTGTATGCAAAGGGTGAGAAGAGCTGGAGCTGGCCAAGTTCAGGAAGCTGAGGGCTACCATCATCACTCCTAGAATAGATTCTGGGATGGGATGCACACAGCATGTATAGGCAGCAGTTCCCATGTTTGTTTCCAGGGCAGTGCCACTGGAGTCCTGCCATTCAGTGGCACACCTTCAGTTATTAATAAGAAAACTTATGATAAGTCAGATGCATCTTATACTAGAATCTAGACGCTAGTCCATGCAAGTGTTTCAGGTGATAGCTAAGAAAAACAAAACAAAAAATTTTAAAATTAAGGAAAATTATACCATGAACTTAATTTCCTTCCCTCTTCTCCCTCTCTTACTTCCCCCTCAACACCCCTCCCTAGCCCCTATGATGAACTGGGACAAGACCAAGTTCTTTGCCTTGGGAACAACTCACTCCAGTCTAGCTTGTGATGTAAGGGTATTCACTAGGAGCCACTGGTTTGAGGTTTCAAAAGATAAAGACACACACACACACACACACAGAGAGAGAGAGAGAGAGAGAGAGAGCAAGAGAGAGAGAAGGGAAGAATTGTTTGCATTGGTATTTACTGGATTAAATCTTAATTTTCTCTAATTATAGCAGGCATTTCCTTTCAGCCTGACTTCTTGTTTCTCAAAAAATCATAGTATCTTACCCAGCTTTCCATTAAGCCTAACAATTTCAATCTATTTCCAGCAGTCTAAATAACAGTCTACTGTGGATACAGTGAGATTTCTTTCTATTCAGATTTTCTGAAAATATTTAAAATGAGAGCTTTAAAATGACATTTATTCCTGGCTTCCTAGCAATGAGAGTGTTGGAGTGATTTTAGAAGGCCATAGCCATCCTCACCCCATCACCTCTTCTTCCTCTGGCTTCTCACACTGCCATCAAATATTCCCAATACAGTTGACTAAGATGTATTCCCAGAGGCAGTAAGGCATATTGGAAAGGGAATAGGCTAGGAAGTGAAGCAAACTTAGATTCAAATCCTGTTTGCTCTATCATTTATTAGCTGATAACCTTAGAAAATTATTTAGCGTCTCTAAAACTCAATTTCTTCACTGTATAAATGAGTGTAACAATATGCATTAGTTTTTATCTAAATCCTAAAATTGCCCATATGTGAAACAGAGGATATAAAACAGGAGGAATTTAATGCAGGGAATTGATTACACAGGTGATTAAAAAAAATAGATCAGGAAGTCAACCAGAGGTCAGTAAGGCAACGCAGGGACCAGCAACAGCAGGAAGCCACCACTGCCTGAGGCTGAGGGACAAGGGAGGAGGATGCTGACCAAGGCCACGCAGCAAGGTCACTGCAAGGAAACTAACAGCCACAGTGGGAGCGGGGTCATGGGAGAAACGCAGCTGCTGCCAGAGGAGGCACCCAAGGCGGAGAAGGAGCCGGGAGAAGGAGCGGGGAGAAGGTGCCTCCTCCTGCCCTACCCAGCCTCCAATCTCTGGTCAAAGCCTCCATCCACGGTCCACACCCAGCCGGCACCCTCTGGCCTGGCACCCTGGGAGGCACAGTCAGCAGGGCCTGCTTCCCGCTATACAGAGCAGAGGGGCGGCTAGGAAAGGATCCGAGGCAGGTCTGGTGTCAGCATGGAAGACTGGAGTCCTGCAGCGGCCCGGCCTTCGCACACCGAATCCTTGGGCACTCTCTCCGGGTCAGGGCAGCCTTCTCCCTGCTGCCTGCAGACCTCAGACACTGCCCCAGCTCTCCTCTGTACTGCTATCACCACCCTCGGTCTCTCCATCACTTGGCCCTGGGGTAAACAGATTTGCCACTGTCTTCCTATGCAGTGCTCCTCCAGGGTGAACACATGGCCCCCACTCTAAGCACACGTGTCAGACAAGGTGGTCCGGGTCACAGCCTCAGCAGAGGCCTGCAACCTTTTGAGGGTTACCAGGAATAGCACTGCCCGTGAGCCTGCGCCGAGGAGCCGCTGCACTGAGCCCCACCTTTAAACGGTCAGGATTCTAAGAACCACCTACCCCTACCCCTTGCTCTGGCTGTCCCTACTCAGACAGCCCTGAGCATGTCTACAGGCCTAGCTGGCCTTTGCCCCCTTGCCAGTCCTTCCGAGCGCGCACCACTCACTCCCACGGAGCGTGCATCCTTAGACCCGAGGGCTGACCTCTGCCGGGAGTGGGGAGGGAAGAGAAGGTTATGATTGCAAATTTGGGGAGCTCAGCACACAGGCTGGGGTGTCCACGTACCTGCATGTGAACCCTCTCATAGCAAGGGATGTCTCTAGGGGTGTAAAAAAAAGAAGAGAGCAGCTCTCCCCATGCTAGGATATTACGGAGTAACTGTCGGCTTATGAGGATGGAACATGTTCTATTTACTAGTTGTTAGCTTGATTTGTTTCCCCGCTCCAGCCCCCACAACTCTGCCTGGGTCACAGTGGGCTGGTTCATTTAAAAGCAGAGATTGGAAAATGTGTTGTATATTTCAAAATTGCTAAAAGAATAAATTTTAAACGTTCTTGGCACACAGGCATAAACGTAAGTTGGAAAAGTGACTGATATAGTAATTAGCTTGATTTAATCTTTCTATGATATATACATATATCAAAACATCACATTGTACCCTATAAATATATACAGTTATTATTTGTAAAATTAAAAATAAAGAAATTTTTTATAGAGTTGAGCCCTGAGAGGACGAGTCTCAGGCAGAGAAGGAAGACGGACGGCTGAGAACCACAGATGCTCAGGTATCAGGGATGTGTGGGAATCTGGAAAAGCACCGACAAGCTGAGTCCCTGGGTTCTGAATCGGGTGTCTGCAGCCTCTAAAGGGAACTCCTTTAGGCTTTGAGGGATGGCACACTCTCTGATTTTTTTAAGCTAACATGTATTGAATATGGTCAACTTTGTTCTAAACATATTTCATGTATTATCACATTTGATATTTTTATGAAGTGGATAGTACATTTATCTCAATTTCACCGATAAGGAAATAGTCAAGGAGGTTACGCAATGTGCCCAAGGCCACTCGGCTAGTATGCAGCTCAGCACGAGTCTCAAGCCAAGCTCTTACTCACCACCTTATCCTGCCTCTTACTCTGGGACAATCATGTGTGTGTGTAGTTGTGTGTCCAGGGCTCCATCCTGTTCTCGAAGAAGTCCCTGAGCCTTAGACGGTGAGGGACCACAGGATATTTTCCCAAATGTTTGAAGACGGCTCCCGTGTCCTCACCTAAGCCTCCTTTTTTCCTGTTCTTCTTGTGATAGAGCACCTAGATCCTTTATTACCCAGCTTGCCCTGGCGTGGGATCACTCCGCCCTGCATCATATGAAGTATGAGGCCCAGAACTGAAACCCACATTCAAGTTGTCTGACTTGCCCCATGCGAGCAGAATTAGGAAATAATTTCTGCCTATTGTTCCAATGCAAACACAACAAAAGACAGAATCAGCTTTGGGGCAGCAAAACCCATTCCACAGACATGTGCTGAACCTCCACCATGAATGACACAGCCCCTGCCCTCAATCAGCACACAGCACTGTCAAGGAGGGGGATTGGTCATTTTAACTAAATGTATGGTGAGTGCCATGAGGGAGCACAGATGAGTGTTCAGTGGCAGCTCCAGAAGCTCAGGGTGCTGCAGAGCTGAATTGTAAAGAGTGAATAGGAATCCTGAGGTGGGCAGATCGCTTGAGCCCAGGAGTTCAAGACCAGTCTGGGCATCATGGCAAAACCCCATCTCTACAAAAAATACAAAAATTAGCCGGGTGTGGTGGCACAAGCCTCTGGTTCCGAATACTCTGGAGGCTGAGGTGGGAGGATCATGAGAGCCTGGAAGTTTGAGGCTACAGTGAACCATGATCACAGCATTGCACTCCAGCCTGGACTACAGAGACTCTGACTCAAAAGAAAGAGTGAATAGGAATCAGCTGGCGAGCTCTAGGAGAATGAGGTGGGACCGTGTGCAGAGGTGCGAAGGTGTTCAAGGACATGGCAAATCCACAGCCTGACACAGGTATGGCAGCCAGCTCGCATCTGGAGGACCCCCCCGCTGGACACTAAGGAGGGATCTGGCATCCTGAAGGCAGAGGGAAACCATGAGCTGCTTAGTGTGGCTTGATTCCTATGAACTCACACTGAGCATTTAGTCAGCTAAAATCCTTAAGCTGTGTCACTGGTTTGTTAAACCAAAGCCTAGAACTTTCCATTTATTCCACTTAAATTTCTAGATCCTATTTCTGGCATCCTAGCCATTAATTATCACCGCTCCCCGCCATGCTGTGTTATCTGCCCTTTAAATTATTGATTTAAAATGTCCAAAACACAGGGCTCAGAGCTGAGCCTTGTGGCCTACTGCTAGAGACTTCCTTGAGTTACTCTAAATCTGCACATCTCAGGTTTATGCATTCAATGGGTTGTGAGTTCTACAAAAAAGCACCTCTGAGCTCACAAGTTTCCGATTTTGTCCACAAGGAAGTCACAAGAGGCATTATCAGCTGTCTTGCTGAAATGCAGATGGACCACATCCTCAACATCTCCCTGATCTACCAGCCCTGCCACCCCATTAGAAGAAGAAATGAGGTGAGACTGGCATGACTTGTTTCCAGCAGCCCCCTGAAGCTCTTCAAAGATCTGTGCTCCTATTTATCAGGGGCACACATCATTTAATAGCATGCACTACAGTTTTATTGGGGTTCCCTTTCCCACTTATTGGTTTGTAGTTGGCAGCATCTAAAGTGTCCTCTTTTTGAAAACTGGGACTTTTGCCCACCCCATCCTTGGGGACTGTCTCACATTTGCTATGGTTTGTGAAAAATTAACAACAGCTATTGAGCAATCTCTACATGCCCCAGCTGAGGCTGGTGGGGGGGTCACTGGTCTGGGTGAGGAGAGCTGGACTCCCTTCAAATCCTGTTATGCTTCTTGGGCGCCTTCTCACCAATCTTGGACTCCAATTCCAACTCAGTAGGGTTGTTTTTCCCTTCCCAGACTGGACGTCATTCTTGAAAGAGAAAAGGGAAACTTGAGTTTGCCTTTGGTCATAGTCTCATTAGTGTTTTGTCTTGTATGCTAAAAAGTTTGAACTTGATCTGGTGAGTAGAGAAGTCAACGAAGACTTTTTGAAAAAGGAAGTGATATGGTATTTTAGGTGGAGAGGATTAAGGTTTTGACTGGTTCACGTCGTTACAACATTGCTCTTGATCAACATCTAGCACTCACAATGACCTATAAGCATGAGAAGCAGTGCAAGATAGACTAGCTCAGGTTGATCATTTTAGCAACCTGAAAGGGGAAGCAGCTATGAGTAGGATTTGGAATCTGAGAGACCTCAGTTTAGATGCCAGTTCCATTGCTCAAAGGCAGAGGAACTTAAACAAGCACCTTATCTCCTCTGAGCTTCAGTTTCCACATCTAAAAAATGGGAATAATAATTGTATGACGGGGTGGTTGTGAGGCTGGAAACAATGAATGTAAGGGGCCTAGTACCACAGACAACGGGCTCAACAAATGCTCCTTTGTCCAAATCCTTCATCTTTAGGTGTTATGATTACCCGGCAATCATTGTGCAGGATTCCCCAGTTCCCTAGTCTGAGGGCTTATTCCTGAAGCAGCCTGAAAAGAGTGGGGCCCTGATTAGACGGCTGTGGACTCTCAGCTCTCTGCAGCAGCCTCACCAAGGCCCCAGCCCCTGAGTGACCCGCAGGGGAGGCTGGCACTGAATTCCTAGAGTCCTGATCGCCCATCCCACCCTAATTAGCTCCACCTGGGTGTGTGTTCTCTCAGGAGTTGCAGGGTTAATAGCTGGAAGAACCAGTTTTAAAATGCACCCTCAGGAGTTGGTCTGGAGCCTGGATGGGAGGTACCAGCCCCAGAAATGGAATGTGTCCCAGGGCCCCAGCCCAGGGCACCTGTAACTTCCTGCAGATGTGGCTGCTCACCTCCCACACACCTGAGCGCCTCCTGCCATCCAGCTGTGGGCATGCAGAGAAGGAAAATGCAGTATGCCTGGGGAGCGTGGTTAGGGAGGCACTGGCCATCCTGCCATCCTACTATCATCCCACCTCCTCTTAGGTTAGCCTTCCATGGCTGAGCAAAATGCCCTCTAACTAGGGAAACGCCAGTTCACGCTTTTCTCCTGGCCCAAAGAAGCCATGTTTTTCACCCAGATGCCTGTTCTCTTTTTTTTTTCTGAGACAGGGTCTCGCTCTGTAGTCCAGGCTGGAGTGCCGTGGGGCAACCATGGCTCACTGCAGCCCCCATCTCCTGAATTCAATAGATTCTCCCACCTCAGCTTCCCAAGTAGCTAGGACTGCAGACATGCACCACCACACCCAGCTAATTTTTTTATTCCCATTTCCTCCTCTTCCTCTTCTTCTTCCTCTTCCTCCTCTTCCTGCTCCTTCCCCCTCTTCTCCTTCCCCCTCCTCTTCCTCCTTCCCCCTCCTCCTCCTTCTTCCTCTTCCTCCCTCCTCTTCTCCTCTTCCTCCCTCCTCCACCTTCCTCTTCCTCCTTTTCTTCTTCCTCTTGTTCTTCTTCCTCTTCTTCCTTTTTTTTTGAGGTGGAGTTACCCAGGCTGGAGTGCAGTGGTGTGATCTCAGCTCACTGCAACCTCTGCTTCCTGGGTTCAAGCAATTCTCCTGCCTCAGTCTCCTGAGCAACTGGGATTACAGGCATGCACCACCACACCTGGCTAATTTTTGTACTTTTAGTAGAGATGGAGTTTCACCATGTTGGCCAGGCTGGTCTCAATCTCCTGACCTCAGGTGGTCCACCCACCTCAGCCTCCCAAAGTGCTGGGATTACAGGCATGAGCCACTGTGCCCATTCTTAAATTGTGACATGAATTCTCCCACACATACATGCTTCAATCCTATTAAGAATCCCCAAGCTCCCTAAACACAAACAGCATGGAGCAAAATGCTAAGGGCATTCATAGGATGACTCTGTGCCTATGGTGTGGGTACTATTACCAGCCCCATTTTACAGATGAGGAAGCTGAGGCACTTGAGAAATCAGGTACCTTGCCTGAGGTCACATAGCTAAGTAAGTGGCATAGATGGGATTGAACTCTTGGAAGCTTGGTCTGCACTATGTTCTATGTCCTCTCTTGTAATAGAAAGCCAGGGACGTGGAGACCCGGGAGAGACAACTGCCAACCACTGAGCCTCAATTCACTTTCTCTGGAGGCCCAGTGATGGGGCTTATTATTCTCCAAGAAAAAAAGAACCACAGACTCTCTAGTGACTGTTTAATCTGGGCTTCTAGGACCTCTGAAATGGAACAGAGGCAGAGCAGAACTTCCCCCACCCCCACCGTGCCCCACACACGCACAGACACCCAGACACATACACACCTCCCATTCCTCCCTTTGGGTTTGGGCAGCAGCCACAGCCTTTGGACACTGCATAAATAGTTATATAAATATTTATAACTATTTATATTTTTTTCATTTTTTAAATTGTGGTAAAAAAAGAGTAGCATAAAATTTACAATAGTAACCATTTTAAAGTGCACAGTGGGCTGGGCATGGTGGCTCATGCCTGTAATCCTAGCACTTTGGGAAGCTGAGGCAGGCGGATCACAAGGTCAGGAGTTTGAGACCAGTCAGGACAACATGGTGAAACACTAAAAATACAAAAATTAGCCGGGTGTGGTGGCACAGGCCTGTAACCCCAGTTACTTGGGAGGCTGAGGCAGGAGAATTGCTTTAACTTGGGAGGTGGAGGTTGCAGTGAGCCAAGATTGCACCACTGCACTCCAGCCTGGGCAACAAGAATGGAACTCCATCTCAAAAAAAATAAAATAAGGAGAGAGATCCAAGATGGCTGATTAGCAGCAGCTCAGGATTGTAGCTCCCAGTGAAAATGCAGACAGCGAGTGGACGCCGCACTTTCAGACGAATTTTTGTTGCCCACAGACCAGGAGATTCCCAGCGGAGAAGCCACACGGGTTGCCAGTGCAACTTTTTTGGCCAGCACAGCTGTTTTGCAGGGGCCCCGGCACGGTGCTTCTCGGTGCAGAGTATATGGGACCGGGTGCCCTTTGAGTCGGGCTCAGCTGGTCCCATCCCCACAAGGAGAAAAGCAATTGGAAACACTGAGGACTGAGAGTTTCAAAGCAAGCACAGACGAACCAGGAAGGTCTAGCTCTGTGGGGAAGGGGCGTCCGCCAAAGGAAAACTAAGAAACAGAAAAAACTTCATCACCGGGCGGAGAGAGATCCAAGATGGCTGATTAGAAACAG
This sequence comes from Cacajao melanocephalus, assembly GCA_963573385.1. NCBI lineage: Eukaryota > Metazoa > Chordata > Mammalia > Primates > Pitheciidae > Cacajao > Cacajao melanocephalus. The sequence continues at coordinate 9,516 of CAUYLG010036278.1, forward strand.
CTCAGGATTGTAGCTCCCAGTGAAAGCGCAGAGAGCGAGTGGACGCCGCAATTTCAGACGAATTTCTGTTACCCACAAACTGGGAGCTACCCAGCGGAGGAGACACATGGGTCACCAGCGCAACTCTTTTGGCCAGCGCGGCTGTTTTACCAGTGCCCCGGCGTGGCACGGCGCTTCTCAGTGTGGAGTATACAGGACTGGGTGCCTTTTGAGTCGGGCTCGGCTGGTCCCATCCCCACAAGGAGAACAGCAATTGGAAGCGCTGAGGACTGAGAGTTTCATGGTAAGCACAGCTGAACCCGGGAAGGCCTAGCTCTGTGGAGAAAGGGCGTCCACCGAAGGAAAACTAAGAAACAGAAAAAACTTCGTCACCAACATGCCAGACGTCCACTCAGACCCAATCTGAAAGTCGGCAATTACAAAGACGACAGGTGGATAAATCCACAAAAATGGGAAGAAACCAGTGCAAAAAGGCTGAGAACACCCGAAATCAGAATGCCTCTCCTCCTACAGGGGATCACAGTTCCTCATCAGCTAGAGAACAAGGCCTGACAGAGAATGAGTGTGATGAACTGACAGAATCAGGCTTCAGAAGGTGGATAATAAGAAACTTCTGTGAGCTAAAAGAACATGTACTAACCCAATGCAAAGAAACTAAGAACCTTGAAAGAAGATTTGATGAAATGCTAACGAGAATGGATAACTTAGAGAGGAATATAAGTGAATTGATGGAGCTGAAAAACACAACACGAGAACTTCGCGAAGCATGCACAAGTTTCAAGAGCCGAATTGCCCAAGCAGAAGAAAGGATATCAGAGGTCGAAGAGCAACTCAATGAAATAAAATGAGAAGGCAAGATTAGAGAAAAAAGGGTAACA
>CAUYLG010036279.1:0-16697 GCA_963573385.1 Cacajao melanocephalus
TCTGAAATCAATAGATAATAAGATGTCACCAATTTTCTTGAGATGTCGTAGGGCTGGGACGGAGGCCAAGGCAGGTGGATTGCTTAAGCCCAGGAGTTGGAGACCAGCCTGGGCAACATGGCAAAACTCTGACTCCACCCCTCAAAAATATACAAAATTCAGCCAGTCATGGTGGCACGTGTCTGTAGTCTCAGCTACTAGAGGGACAGAAGTGAGAGGATGAAAAGGTGGAAGGATCCCTTGAGCCTGGGAGACAGAGGTTGCAGTGAAATCACACCACTGCACTCCAGCCTGGATGACAGAACCAGACCTCGCCTCAAAAACAAAACAAAACAAGCTAGCATCGTATTTAAAAGTGTGGCTATTGCAATTCAATATCAGAACCTTTCTACTTAGAGTAACACCATTACTGCTGTTTAAACCTGGAGCGTAACTTAAACTCTACAAACTTCAGTTTCTGTTTAGGTAAAATAGAGATAAGAGGGAGACTGCCTTCGTAAGGCTGTGTGATTACTTTACTAAATAATGGAGGTCAAGTCCAACACAGAACCCGGCACATAGACTACCTTGCGGGCTTCAACTCAAAAAGTAAAATGATGTCAAATAATGGTAGTGATAAATGAAGAAAATAAAAGAGGTGAATGGGAAAGAAAGTGAAGGGGAAGAGGGCACCTTAGCTGGGCGAGACGGGAAGGCTGGCAGCAGGGAGGTGATATTTAAGCTGAGATCTAAACGTTCAGCAGGAGGTAAACATACCAGATGAAAGTAACAGCGATGCCAGGCTTAGCTAGAAAAGACCTGAGTTCAAGTTCTGATTCCCCTACTTCTGACCTAGTTCACTTTAAGCAATTCTGAATCTTATATTCCTGATCTGCAAAAAGATTTTTTTAAATGCTACATAAATACTGAGCATAATGGTTCATACCCATAAATCCCAACACCCCGGGAGGCCAAGGTGGGAGGATTGCTTGAAGCCAGGAGTTTGAGGCCAGCCTGGGCAACAGAGCAAGACCTGGTCTCTTTATTTTATTTTTTCAGAGAGGGTCTTGCTATATTGCCCAGGCTAGTCTCAAACTCCTGAGCTCAACTGATCCTCCTGTCTCTGCCTCCCAAAGTGCTGGAGTGCTGGTATCACAGGTGTGAGCTCCCACAGCCAGCTGACCTGGTCTTCGGGGAAAAAAAAAAAAAGCACAGTACAGACTGCAAAATTCTACAGACTTTGAGTTAGTGCATCCCTCCATTTATACTGAAAATAAACCATTGTATTCATGTATTCATTCAGTCATGCATACATTCCTTTATTTCTTCATTCATTATGCGGGGTTGATGAGCCTGCAACTGGATTGGCTTTGGAACAGCTCTCGTGTGGGGCTTTACAGTTATAACAGCAATAGTCCTGGGCAGGTGGCAGTACTGTTGACATTTATAGATGAAGAAATTGGAAATCGATTCTAATGACCATGGCTAAAATTTCAACATCGATATTCAAGGTAATTGCCTGTCTCCACTGCCAGGTGAGAACACCTGAGGGCAAGGATGCCACCAGGGCTCTGACTGGAGATGTTTGTTTAGGTGTCTTTCATCTTATTAGCCTCTACATTGCTGGAACCCCTACAAGCTCTCATGGGGTGTGAAGCACACACTATGAAAATGAAGACGAGATGGACACAGGCTGGCATTCTTCCATAAAAACCAATGGGTGGTCTGGCAAAAGACTTTCCTATACAGTTAAAAAAGAAAAAAACCACTAATGGGCTGGCCAGGTGTGGCGGTTCATGCCTGTAATCCCAGCACTTTGGGAGGCCTAGTGGGCAGATCACCTGAGGTCAGGAGTTCGAGACCAGCCTGGTCAACATGGAGAAACTCCATCTCTACTAAAAAATACAAAATTAGCCAGGCATGGTGGTGCATGCCTATAATCCCAGCTACTTGACAGGCTGAGGCAGGAGAATCACTTGAACCCAGGAGGGGGAGGTTGTGGGGAGCCAAGATTGCACCATTGCACTCCAGCCTGGGCAACAAGAGAGAATCTCTATCTCAAAAAAAAAAAAAAAAGAAAAAGGTGTGAAACAGGCCTTGCTAGACCCCTGGGGAAGGTGTGTGGCCACTTATAAATGAAGTCGCCATATTTTCTGAAGCAAACCTCAGCTCATGTCACCTGACAATAAAACACAGTATTTAAAGTTGGACTGTCCCTAGCAGGCACTTGCTTGCTAAAGGAGAAGTCATCCTTACAATGGACTTGGGTCTAGCTAACTTGCTAACTACCAGTAATGCTGGGATTAGAATGGGAAAGGAAAGAAAAAGGGAAAACAAAATAGGTACAGGTGAAAATACAGTCCAGGCTCATCCACCTCTAAATTCCAGTTTTCCTATTTCTACTCGTTAAAGCCCGGGGAGGGCAGCTCTTTGCCTATTGCTAATATCCCAGGGGTAACAACTATAAAATGAGAGCTGGAGCTAGTTTTGTAGAAATGATCTGTGAGGAATGAAAATAAGTGAATATCTTGAAATTCTTGACAATTTCAAATCTCCTGGGCTCATCAGAGGGGACAGAAGCCAGTTCAAGAAACCCTCAATAGTTGTCCTTTGCTGTTAGTCTGAAGGGGTTTAAAAGGCATGTTGGCCATACACAGTGGCTTACATCTGTAATCCCAGCACTTTGAGAGGCTGAGGCAGGTGGATCACTTGAGGTCAGGAGTTTGAGACCAGCCTGGCCAACATGGTGAAACCCTGTCTCTACTAAAAATACAAAAATTAGCCAGTTGTGGTTGGTGGCACAGGCCTGTAATCCCAACTACTTGGGAAGCTAAGGCTGGAGGATCACTTGAACCTGGGAGGTGGAGGTTGCAAGGAGCCAACATCACGCCACTGCACTCCACCCTGGGCAACAGAGGGAGACTTGGTCTCAAAAAATAATAATAATAATAATAGCTTTGCACAGTGGCAGTATCGTAGCCAATGAGGTTTACTGGGACGTGATTATTGCTAATTGAAAACTTTTCCCAATACCCCGCCATGACAACTTGAAATATACTCGGCATTGGCAATTTTCGACAGTCTCTATAGAGACTGAATTTAAAAAAAAAAGAATAATAATAATAAATAAAACGCATGCTATATTCCCAAGGCAAGAGTGAAGGAGGGACAGAGGAAGGGAAGGGTGAGAGAGAGGAGAGAAGACAAAAAAGGTGGGGAAGAGAGAGCGACTGTCTCCTTTAACTGGTTCCCGCTGTGGTGGTGCTTTTGCACTTGTACATCTGTGGAAGGATGTGAAGTGGGAAGTGTTTTGTGGTCCAAGAATTGCTGCAGCTGGTGGGGGATGGCGTGGGTCGATAGAAACTCAGGAGGGAAATGGCAGAGTCAGGAGGAGGGAGACAATCGCCAAGGGAGTCGTAGAATGAAGAAGACTGTCATCCCCTCCCATCGGGCCAGCTTCCTCACAAATCGTTGTCAAATGAAGGTGTCTGGCTTTCATTCTCAGTCCAGTCCAGGCCCCACTGTGGTAATGCCTTCCTTTCTCCCAGCTAAAAGGACAGAATTGGAAAACTGTCACTATATGACTTGGAACCCAGTAGAACAAAAGTGAGCTAAACTTTTCACAAATCAGTCCACTTTAAAATAGGCTTTTGCGGGGCCGGGCACGATGGCTTATGCTTGTAATCCCAGCACTTTGGGAGGCCAAGGCAGGGAGATCACTTGAGGTCTGGACTTCGAGATAAGCCTGCCCAAAATGCAAAATCCCATCTCTACTAAAAATACAAAAAAAAAAAAATTAACCAGGTGTTGTGGCACACGCCTATAATCCCAACTACTTGGGAGGCTGAAACAGGAGAATCACTTGAACCTGGGAGGCGGAGGTTGCAGTGAGCCGAGGTTGTGCCACTGCACTACAGCCTGGGTGAAAGAGCAATACTCCATTTCAAAAATAAAATAAAATAAAACAAAAATGGTACCATGGTTGTGTTTTAAAAGGACTTCTTAATTTTTAGAGACACATACTGAAAGATTTTTACATGAGCTAACATGGAATCTGGGATTTGCTTCAAGATAGTCCAGTAGGGTAGTGAGTGGGGGGAAGTGCCTAGACCATAGATGAAGCAAGATTGTCTGGGAACTGATTATTGCTGTAGCTTGGTGAAGGGTACAAAGAGATTCATGGGGCCATTTGCCTTACTTTTGTGAATGCTTAAATTTTTTTTTTTTTTTTTTTTTTTGGAGATGGTGTCTCCCTCTGTCTCCTAGGCTGGACTGCAGTGGTGAGATCTTGGCTCACTGCAACCTCCGCCTCCTGGGTTCCAGCGATTCTCCTGCCTCAGCCTCCCAAGTAGCTGGGATTACAGGTACCTGCCACCACACCGGCTAATTTTTTGTATTTTTAGTAGAGACAGAGTTTCACCATGTTGGCTAGGCTGGTCTCGAACTCCTGACCTGGTGATCTGCCCACTTTGGCCTCCCAAAGAGTTGGGATTACAGGTGTGATCCTGGCCTTTTCTTTTCTTTCTTTCTTTTTTTTTTTTTCTGAGACGGAGTTTCCCTCTGTCGCCAGGCTGGAGTGCAGTGGTGGAATCTCAGCTCACCGCAACCTCTGCCTCTCAGGTTCAAATGTTTCTCCTGCTTCAGCCTCTCATGTAGCTAAGATTACAGGCATGTACCACCATGCCCAGCTAATTTTCGTATTTTTAGTAGAGACGGGGTTTCACCCTGTTGGCCAGGCTGGTCTGGACTTCCCGACCTCAGGTGATCCGCCCACCTCGGCCTCCCAAAGTGCTGGGATTACAAGCTTGAGCCACCACGCCTGGCCTTTGTATATATTTAAATAATATCATAACACAAAACGAGCTACATCAACACTGGAGGGCCATATAATTTTTCCCCCTTTATTTATTTATTTAACAGAGATGGGATCTCTCTATCTTGCCTGGACTGGTCTCAAGTGATCCTGTCCTCAACCTCCCAAAGTGTTGGAATTACGTGTGTGAGGCACCTCACCTAGGCTTTTTTTTTTTTTTTTTTTAATTTTTCTTCTTTTTTAAAAAGATGGGGTTTCACCATGATGGCCAGGCTGGTCTTGAACTCCTGACCTCAGGTAATCCACCCACCTCGGCCTCCCAAAGTGCTAGGATTACAGGCGTGAGCCACTGCGCCCAGCCTAGGCTTTTTTTTTTTTTTTTTTTTCACTTTAAAATGATATACATTTCTGGCCGGGCGCTGTGGCTCAGGCCTGTAATCCCAGCTCTTAGGGAGGCAGAGGTGGGAGGACAGCTTGAGCCCAGGCGTTTGAGACCTGCCTGGGCAATATAGGGAGACCCCGTTTTCTTTGAAAATAAAAATAAATGATATCCATTTCTCAAGGAAAACATCAGCATGTTTTCGGGGATATAGAAGGACTGACTCTGAGGTTGAGAAATTGTTTGAATAGGATGTTGGCAGTTTATTTAAAAATAAAAAATTAGATAAAAGAGATATTTTGGAAGTAAATCCATCCCTTCTAGAGGATTGAGAACGACTTAGATATGGGAGGTGAAGGAGAAATATTTGAGTCTAGAAGAGAAGAGAAGCTTATTTAGGACAGGAAGAGAGGGGTTTGCTAAATTTATTTCGGATATGTTGAAAAAACTGTCATGGAAGCAAACTGGAAATGTGAAAGTGGAACTTGACAGATATAAACGCTTCTCTTTAGAACCAGAAGACACACCATACACCCTACTACATTATGAACCGGGGGCCTCTGCTCTGCACACCATGGATAGGGCTGAGTATGAAAACCACACACAGGGCCGGGTGGGTGGCTCAGGCCTGTAATCCCAGCACTTTGGGAGGCCAAGGTGAGCGGATCACTTGAGGTCAGGAGTTCGAGACCAGCCTGGCCAACATAAGGAAACCCTCTCTCTACTAAACATATAACAATTAGCCAGGTGTGGTGGTAGGCGCCTGTAATCCCAGCTACTTGGGAGGCTGAGGTAGGAGAATCACTTGAACCTGGAAGACAGAGGTTGCAATGAGCCAAGATCTCACCACTGCACTCCAGCCTGGGTGGCAGAGGGAGACTCTGTCTTAAAAGCAAAAAACAAAAACAAAACACAAAACAACAACTAAAAACCCCACACACATAACTTTGTGCAGTGGTGGTATCGTAGCCAAAGCGGTGTATCTGAGGCGCAATTATTGCTAATTGAAAACTTTTTCCAATAGCCCACCATGACCACTTGCAATATAGTCGGCATCGGCAATTTTTGGCAGTCTTTACGGAGACTGAATTTAAAGCAAACAAACACAGACACATACACTGGGCCCAAACCAAGGCTGGCTCCATGGGACTGATTCTCTCAGTCAGCCTGAACCAAGCCCTAAATTGGAATTCACCAGGTGTAGTAGCCTGTACCATGTGTGGGGTGCAGTGGCGCAAAGGGCCCAGAGCTCTCCTTCCCTTGCTTACAGGAAGTTGCTGGCCTGACTTCCAGCCACCACCATCTGTGTGAGTTGTCACTAGAAGGCAATTGTAACTGTCTCCTCTTTTTGGTTCGGATGACAAATGGTAAATAACCAACCCCCAAAAAGAAGAAACAGAAGTTCCGGTTTGGAAATCTGAGACCATCTGTTTCTCATTCTATTTCCTCTCTCTTCTCTGGATTTCTCATATTCGATCCTCTCCCTCTCTCCCTCTTTCCCACTCCTGAAACACACACAGTTCAGCCAGGAGCATAGTGACCTTATTTGACTACCTTTTCTTTAATATGAATGCTGGATTTGTTATTGGGATTAAATTAGAAAATTCCTTGTTTCCGTTCAAAATAGATGCCTCGGATTGCTTACTTAAAAATATTTTTTTATGAAAATTGTTTCTGTATTTAATCTAGATAATAAATAAATCTTAATGAAATAAAAATAAAGTCATACATGATGAAGCCACATGTAGTTTTGTTGAAGTCTATGCAAAATTCCAACTTAATGTCTTTTTTTTTTTTTTTTGAGACTGAGTCTCACTCTGTCACTCAGGCTGGAGTGCAGTAGCATGATCTCGGCTCACTGCAACCTCCACCTCCCAGGTTCAAGTAATTCTCCTGTTTTAGCCTCCCAAGTAGCTGGGATTACAGGTGCCCACCACCATGCCAGGCTAATTTTTGAATCTTTAGCAGAGACGGGGTTTCATCATGTTGGCCAGGCTGCTCTCGAACTCCTGGCCTCAAGTGACCTGCCCACCTCAGCCTCCCAAAGTGCTGGGATTATAGGCATGAGCCACCTTGCCCAGCCTCTTTATGTTTTATTAACAGACTCATTTAAATTTAATTAAATGGCTGGGTGTGATGTCTCATGCCTGTAATCTCAACACTTTGATCGGCTGAGGGGAGAAGATCACTTGAGGCCAGGAGTTCAAGGTCAGCCTGGGCAATAGCAAGACCCTGATTCTACAGAAAATTTAAAAAATTAACCAGGCTTGGTGACACATCTGTAGTCCCAGCTACTCAGGAGGCTGAGGTGGGAGGATTGCTCGAGTTCAGGATTTTGAGGTTGCAGTGAGCTGTGATCATGCCACTATATTCCAGCCTGGGTGATACAGCAAGTCCCCGTCTCTAAAAAAATTAAACTAAAAAAAATTTTTTTAATTAATAAAAGGATAATCGTTGGCTTTTAAATCAGTTAAGGATTAAAATGCAATATTGAACTGTCTGTATTGGAAGCAGCAACAGTGCTGCCAGGACTGCTTTTCTCCTGGGGTTCAGGAGTGGGCAGGCTCTCTTTGGAAACTATCTCTATTTCTCTATAGCCTGGTGTTACAGGTCCCTCTTGTGTTGGTTGTTAACATTGTCTTGCTTCTGTTCTAGAACCATGAGAACCTGATTCTATAATGGAGTTCATTAGCATATTACAGTCAATATTCTGCTCCTCACCAACATCATCACCCTCAATAGCTGGGTGTGCATACAGGAGACAATGGGAAATCAGTGTAGGGTAGTTTAAAACCACGTGCTTTGTAGTCAGATGGATCTGAGTTCGTATTGTTTCTTCTCAGCCATATTACCTTGGGCAAGTTAATTACACTTTCGTGTGTCAGTTTCTGCATTGATTAAGTAGAGGTGATAATACTCATTTTCAACAGAAAATAGGATAATGTATATAAAGTGTCTGGTGTCTTAAAAAATTTACTACTTTCTTATTCATTTCTTCTTTTCAAAGGAAGACAGAAATTCTTTTTTATTTTTATTTTATTTTATTTTTGAGATGGAGTCTTGTTCTGTCGCCTAGGCTGGAGTGCAGTGACACAATCTCGGCTCATTGCAACCTCCACCTCCCAGGTTCAAGCAATTCTTCTGCCTCTGCCTCTCCAGTAGCTGGGACTATAGGCGCCTGCCATCTTGCCCAACTAATTTTTGTATTTTTAGTAGAGACAGGATTTCTCCATGTTGGCCAGGCTAGTCTCGAAATCCTGACCTCAGGTCTGCTCACCTCGGCTTCCCAAAGTCCTGGAAATACAGGCATGAGCCACCGTGCCTGGCCCAGAAATTCTTGAAAAGAATGAATGAGTAAATATGTAATTGAGGCAAATTGGATGTGCTGTGAATTTATCAAAGGATTGAGAAATCATTAAGCTTCCTACATAATGACAAAGTAAATTTTAAAAAATGACAAGTTAGTCAGTAATATCATTTAGCCCATCATTATGCCCAGTAGAGGACCCCTTTGCTTATATCCTGTTTTCCTGTCTTCCTTCCTTTACTGTCCCCACTCAGGAAAGCTTTGAAAGTCTTGGCCTTTCTTCTCGTGGCTGAAGTCTGGCAAGTGCTGCTTCTGTCCTATGGCCCTGCTTGTAGCAAGTCCTCAGGTCAAGATATAAACAGATTTTATTGCAGTTAGTAGTGCAAAATGTATGTACGAAATATTTGCTAAGGCACTACTGATATACATATTATGCATCTGCTCAAAATAAAGGATTTCTCCTTCCTCTGAATTCATATAGGACATACAGTGCAAAAATTCACTGAACCCTTAGCATACACCATCTTGTTGTTTATACTTGTTCTAATGTATACCTCTCCAGGATTCTTGAGGCTGTCTCAATTCCTCTTTGAATTTTTACCAACAAGCTTAGGCTTTACTACAAAGTCAGCTTTAGTAAATATTTATTGTGTTGAGTTGAGCTGTGTCTCTTGTTTGCCTGAGGATACTGGAGATATTTCAAAGAAAGAAATTTGGTTCTCTACTTCTTTGTATCCCGTTTTTCCTCTTTTTAACCCACCATGATGCTCTTGAGAAGATCAGTAAATCTTTTTTACTTTTTTTTTTTTTCCTTTTTGTAGAGACGGGGTTTCACCATGTTGGCCAGGATGGTCTCGATCTCCTGACCTCGTGATCCTCCTGCCTTGGCCTCTCAAAGTGCTGGGATTACAGGTGTGAGCCACTGTGCCTGGCCCAGAAATCTTCCTTGAATAGGTTTAGTTTCTGTCCCTTTAGATCTAAAACCTATACATTGGAGGAATTCAAAACACTTTTAAACCTGCTTTCCACACAACAGCCCATCACATATTCAAGCTCTTCATAGATTCAAGACAGCTCTTGAGCCAGACATGGTAGCATGCGCCTATGGTCCCAGCTACTTGGAAGGCTGAGCCAAGAGGATTGCTTGAGCACAGGGGTTTGAGGCTTCAGTGAGCTATGATCGTGCTTGTGAATAGCCACTGCACTACAGGCTGGTTACCACTGTGAGACTCCATATCAAAAAAGAAGAAGAAGAAGAACTTTTGAATCCAATTTTTCTGTGATAAAAACTTCAGTTCACTACATGATATAATTTTTTTTTTAAAGACGGGGTTTCACCATGTTGGTCAGGCTGGTCTTGAACTCCCGACCTCAGGTGATCCACCTGCCTTGGCCTCCAAAGTACTTGGATTACAGGTGTGAGCCACCACACCCGGCCCATAATTTTTTTTTTTTTTTTGAGATGGATTTTCTCTCTTGTTGCCCAGGCTGGAATGCAATGGCATGGCTTTGACTCACTGCAACCTCCACCTTCTGAGTTCAAGTGATTCTCCTGCCTCAGCCTCTCAAGTAGTTGAGATTACAGGCATGTGCCATCACTCCAGCTAATTTTTTGTATTTAGTAGAAATGGGGTTTTATCATGTTGATCAGGCTGGTCTAGAACTCCTGACCACAGGTGATCCACTCACCTCGGCCTTCCAAAGTGCTGTGATTATAGGCGTGAGCCTCCATGCCTGGCCTCATTACTTTCATTAGTTGGGAATGTGCTGGGCCAGGCATGGTGATGAATTGCTTCTGCATGTTGTCTTTGTAATTCTCCTGAAGTTGTGAGGTGGGTGTTATATCTAAGGATGAGCAAATGAGTCTCAGTGAAGATAACCAACTTGCCTAAACAGTAAACAGCGGAACTGAGATTGGAATTAAGAACCATCTGATTCCAGGTTCATGCCCGCTCTTGTCTCCTATCCTATACTGCCTCCCCAAGTTAAATTGGATCTGTCTGCTCAGCTCCAAGTTTTTTTTCCACACAAACTGAACTCTTTCTGCTTATCTTTCCTAAATTCCATTCCTCTCTGTTTTCTTTTTTTTTTTTTTTTTTTTGAGAAAGAGTCTCACTCTGTCACCCAGGCTGGAATGCAGTGGCGCAATCTCAGCTCACTGCAACCTCTGCCTCCTGGGTTTAAGTGATTATCCTGCCTCAGCCTCCCAAGTAGCTGGGATTACAGGCATGTGCCACCATGTCTGGCTAATTTTGTATTTTTAGTAGAGATGGAGTGTCTCCATGTTGGTCAGGCTGGTCTAGAACTCCAAACCTCAGGTGATCCGCCTGTCTCGGGCTCTCAGATTGCTGGGATTACAGGTGTGAGCCACTGTGCCCGGCCGGGACCTTCTTGATCTAAAAAAAAATGCATACAAGAATCCCCCCACATCCCTGGTGCAGGGCAGCCTCCTGCCCTTCTATCCCTATCTTACACTCTTTTATGTACAGTCCTAGTCTCACTAGAGTGCAAACTTTGTGAGAGCACATCTTGTTTATGCCTCACCCTAACACCCACTACTGAAGTAAGCCTCTGTGTAGGAAGGGGGAATTTTGCAAGAATAGCTATGGCCAAAGAAACAGAGGAATTGAGTAAGTGTCTGCAAAGTTAGGGAGAATCCACTGGGACACTAGCTAGGAGTTCCTTGGTAGAGTGCAAAGTCCAAGCCGTGGTGGCTAAATGCTAGTGAGTGGGGTGGGGATAATAAGTTTTGGTTAAAGAGGCAAAAGCCAAACCAAACCAAAGTAATGCCAAAGTCATATATATGATGCCAAATATTATTATCCAATGGTGAGGTGGGGAAGTAAAACTTAAAGTCTAAATTCAGAAAGATTAAGAAATGGAATGTATAGTGAGGTCAGAGTGAGTGGCTCAGGAAAAAGACTGTGAACAAAGAAAAGGTAATGGAGCCTCCCTACTTTTAGAGGCAGAGGTGGAGGCTGAGTCTGATCTGATTGTCTAAAGGGACTGGGAAGGTCCAGATAGAAATAGGGAAACCAGGCCAGGCATGGTGGCTCATGCCTGTAATCCCAGAACTTTGGGAGGCTGAGGTGGGTGGATCACAAGGTCAAGAGTTCGAGACCAGCCTGGCCAACATGGTGAAACCCCATCTCTACTAAACATACAAAAATTAGCCAGGTGTGGTGGCACATATCTGTAGTCCCAGCTACTCGGGAGGCTAAGGCAGGAGAATCCCTTGAACCCAGGAGGCAGAGGTTGCAGTGAGCCAAGATCTCCCCACTGCACTCCAGCCTGGGCAACAGAGCAAGACTCTATCTCAAAAATATATATATATTTTCTATCTCAAAAAAATATATATACATATATATAGGGAAACCAATACTTTTTGATTTTTATTTTTGACTGATTTTTAGTGATAGATTGTCCTCCTCCAGGGTATTGTCAAGTGGCATTCTCAAATAATTAACATTTTCATCTCAGCCAATTGCCGTGGCAAGAGCAGCATGCCCTGGTACCAGTGTGCAGGCTGACCTCTGTAACTCCTGTACAGGGATGTATAATGTCCACTGGGATGTCACCTTGTGAACACTGGGAGGTAGGAAGCTTTCGTTTTTCTTGCTTTTTTTTCTGGTGACATCTTTGACTTACATCTGGTATTCTAGGTGGCACATATGCACCAAACATTCAAATTCAATGGAAAATTTCAGTTGAGGTATAGGAAAACAAGAGAGAGCAAGCAAGTAAGTGAGAGAGAGAAAGAGAATTTTTTTTCATTCATCAGATTATCAAATAAACACCACATTTTAAATAAAATACAATTTCTCATTTTAACCACTTCTTTTTTTTTTTTTTTTTTTTTTTGAGACAGAGTCTCACTCTGTCATTCACGCTGGAGAGCAGTGGGCACTCTGTCAGCTCACTGCAACCTCTGCCTCCCAGGTTGAAGGGATTCTCCTGCCTCAGCCTCCCGAGTAGCTGAGATTACAGGTTCATGCTGCCACACCCAGCTAATTTTTATATTTTTACTGGAGACTGGGTTTCATTATATTGGCCAGGCTGATCTCAAACTCTTGACCTCAGGTGATCCCCCTGCCTCGGCCTCCCAAAATGCTGGGATTACAGGTGTAAGCCACTGTGCCTGGCCTTGGAGCCTACTCTTCAGGACAACATAGAATCTACATCCACCTCTCCCTGCCACTAATGCCAATGACATAGGAAGAGGCTGGTGCTCTTTGCCATAAAACTGCAAACATGGGTGGCTGGGGACCTATACAACTTGAACTGAGAGATCCAGAAGGACTTGGAGGAATTGCAAACATGATCCTGTCCTGTTACAGCCCCATGCTGATGAGAGGACCCTCCTAGCCCCATGGGCAATGACCTGCCAACTGGGGCATCACCCAACCCTCCTGGCTGACCCTAATCCAGTGCCACCTAGGTCATTCCTGCTGTGCCTCTTTCACCTTCCGCATTTCATGCACATTTCCCTGGAGGCTGACCCTAAACCATAAAGAGAGGTGATTCTAAGAAATGGAGTTCCAGCTTAGCTAAGCTGATACAGTACAAACCACCAGAATAACTTAAGGCCTGCCTACAGACCATGGTTTTAACATCTCACGTTTCAGGTGCTTCTGATGACCTCAGCGAAAAAAAAAAATGTTTCAAAAAGCCTGGCGTAGATACAATGACCTTCTGCTGGGGGGCAGTTGCATATTGAAAAATCTAAATGATACATCACATTGTCAATCATCTGACTAATTCATGAAAAAACAAACCAACTCTCATTCTAAATTTATACCACACAAAAGAATAAAAGCTGAAAGATTCAGCGTCATGCAAGGTCCAAAGTCCTGGACTCCTGGCGTTGCCTTCCAACCTTTCTGCCTGCTCCTGGGTCCACATGCGTGGAAACCATCATCTCAGGGGGGGCTGAGGATTGCGGTCACTGCTCTTCATCACAGTGCATGCAAACGTGTTCAGGTAGCGTCCAGGGAGTGGTGTGTGTTTGTGTGTGTATGTTTTGGGAGTGGGGATGTGTGAGAAAAGGATTTACGAAAAACATCCTTCCCTTGGGGGCTGGCTTACACCAGAAAGTGAGCCTTTCCCACTGCTGGTCTCCTTGGGAGACTGTGCGTTAGTGACACCAACTGGGTGACCAAAGAGTGGTGATTCCCACAGTTCTTGGCTGTGACCCTGTTATTATCTCTGCCTGCCCTGTCTCAAAAAGGAAAAAGAAAAGGATGGGTGCAGTCGTTCACACCTGTAATCCCAACACTTGGGGAGGCCGAGGCAGGTGGATCACCTGAGGTCAGGAGTTCGAGACCAGCCTGGCCAACATGGTGAAACCTGTCTCTACTAAAAATACAAAAATTAGCCGGGTGTGGTGGCACATGCCTGTGATCCTAGCTACCTGGGAGGCTGAAGCAGCAGAATTGCTGGAACCTGGGAGGTGGAGGTTGCAGTGAACTCTAGCCTGGGCAATGATATGATAGTCACAAAACAAAAACAAACAAACAAAAATCAACAACAAAAATAACAAAGAAAGTAAGAAAAGTACTGGTTATATGAACTGTTTTTTGCCAGTTTGCCAAGAACTGCTTGCCGAATAACTTTTTGTACATATTTGACTTGGGGTTTATTTTCATTTCAGTCTGGTCACAAGGCTGCAAGAGAACAGCTAATTTTCACCTGTTCAGAAAGACCCAGGAGTTGTGTGTTGCTGAATTGGCTCAGTCGATTTACAAGTAATCTCTCCTTTTCACAACTCCAGTTGCCTTCTCCAGCTTCCTTGTCGCCCATCCACTGTCAAGTGTATTTTGTCTCTCAAATCAGATTTCCCCCATGCACAGAGGTGACCCCTTGTGGCTTTCCCTGGGGCCTGCACCTCTAGGTGCTGGCTCCGATGAGAGTAGTCAGCCTTGGGTTCCCCCTCCTGGTGGAGTATGCCTCCCTCTTGCTGCACAAGATGCCACCAGTCTGTTGGAAGCAGCAACAAAAAAGAACAGTCTGTTTGCCAAAGGAATGTGTCTATGCAAAAACATGTAGCTCAACACAACTGCTGCACCGGGAGGAAAATCGTAGCATCTGCCAACCCGCAAAGCCTCCTCACAGCTTTTCCCTGCATCTCTCCCCTTCCAACAGCAGCCACTGTGCTTATTCCAATCACAGTGAAACAACTATTTTGGAAAAGAAGAGCCCGGGCCTGCAGCAGCCATCTGATCTAAGAGCTGATTTGTACTTCAGCAGATGAAAAATACCAGCTGTTGACCTTGGGGAGTTGAAAGCCATGGAGTAAAATTTTAATGATGCTTACATTTTTCTAATAGTTTTTCAGGACTTTAAACTGAGGAAGTCTGCTGTAAGGATAAACCAGATAAACCAATGATCAGTGATAGTGGAAGCTATTTACTTGAAATTGATAGCAAATATTTATTGTCTATCACATTCAAAGGACTGTGCTAAGTGATACAGAAAAGTTAGAGATGTTTTATTGGGCCCTAATTTTTCTTTTTGGCCCTTTGTTGAGTTTATTTTTTATTTTTTGAGACAGGATCTAGCTCTGTTACTCAGGCTGGAGTGCAGTGGTGTGATCTCAGCTCACCACAATATCCGCCTCCTGGGTTCAAGCCATTCTCCTGCCTCAGTCTCCCAAGTTGTTGGGATTACAGGTCCCACCACCACCACCCGGCTAATTTCTACTCTCTCCAACTGGGAGCTGTGGCCCCGGCTAGTGCAAGACTCTGATGTGGCTGCTGATACAGGCAGGAGAAGGAGCATGCCCAGCTGGCTGGAGCTTAAGGTCCAGCTGTTAACCTTGAGCTAAACTGAATGAAAGTTACCAATCTTCAGGCCACAGAGTCTCAAAGGAAGTTCCCCAGAGTCAGCAAGAGACTAGCCTGAGCGTGTTATGCTTGAGGTGGGAGGTGGATGAGGCTCAGAAATATGACTCTCATGGAGATGAATGTGTGCTGCTCCAGAGCACCGGGGGAGGGAGCAACACTCACAGCTCAACACTCTTCAGCACGTGGGAGTTAGCACTTCCGGGATCAAGGCCTGTTAAAGTGATACAAGGGGCTCTGGTTAAAGGACTGTCCAACTCTCTACTTTAGAAGACAGGATCCTTCTTTTCTTTTCTTGATGGCTTTGTAAACCCATGGAGCTTTTATTTTTCTAATAGAGTATTTTTTTGGAACAGTTTTAAATTCACAGCGACATTGAACAAAAAGTACAGAGAGTTCCCATATATCCCCCACCCACCCACCCACACAGCCACCCCCACCATCAACATCATGACAATAGGTGAACTAACATTGATTGACACATCATTATCAACCAAAGCTCATAGTTTACATTAGGGTTCACTCTTGGTGTAGTACTTTCCATGGTTTTTGTCTTTTTTTTTTAAGATGAAGTCTCACTCTGTCACTCAGACTGGAGAACAGTGGCATAGTCTCAGCTCACTGCAACCTCCACCTCCCAGGTTCAAGCGATTCTCCTGCCTCAGCCTCCCAAGTAGCTGGGACGACAGGTTTGCACCACAATGCCCAACTGATTTTTTGTATTTTTTTTGTAGAGATGGGGTTTCGCCATGTTGGCCAGGCTGGTCTCAAACTCCTGACCTCAAGTGATCCACCTGCTTTGGCCTCCCAAATTGCTGGGATTACAGGTATTAGCCACCACGCCCAACCCATTCCATAAGGTTTTGACAAATGTGTGATGACATGCATCCACCATTATAATAGTACACAGAATAATTTCACTACCCTAAAAAATCCCACAAGTTCCCATGGAACTTCTTTATTTTATTTTATTTTATTTTATTTTTTGAAATGGAGTCTCGCACTCTGTCACGCAGGCTGGAGTGCAGTGGTGTGATCTCGGCTCACCATAACCTCCACCTCCTGTGTTCAAGTGATTCTCCTGCCTCGGCCTTCTGAGTAGCTGAGTGTAAGGTTATTCTTGTAAGGATATTGCCAAGTTTAAAATGAGGAAACTGAGGCCAGCACGAGACAAATTAAATTCCAGTTTATGTAGCTCCTGGGTGAGGTTCTGTGGCCCCGGGGGAGGGAGAGAGAGAGAGAGAGGCCAGAGAAGTTGCACCCGGCCATTCTAGGCATGGGGTTTTATAGGGGGTGAGGGCAATAGATTGGTCAGTGGGGAAACAAAGCATGGGCAACTCCATTGGTCATAGAGAGACTGGACCTGGATTTGGCAAGTTG
>CAUYLG010036280.1:0-10608 GCA_963573385.1 Cacajao melanocephalus
AGGCAGGGGCAGGAGAATGGAGGCCGGGGGAGGCAGGGGCAGGAATATGGAGGCCGGGGGAGGCAGGGGCAGGAGAATGGAGGCCGGGGGAGGCAGGGGCAGGAGAATGAAGGCCAGGGAGGCAGGGGGCGGAGTGTGGAGGCCGGGGGAGGCAGGGGCCGGTGGATGGAGGCCAGGGGAGGCAGGGGCAGGAGAGTGGAGGCGGGGGGAGGCAGGGGCAGGAGAATGAAGGCCAGGGGAGGCAGGAGAAGGAGTGTGGAGGCCGGGGGAGGCAGGGGCAGGAGTGTGGAGGCCGGGGGAGGCAGGGGCAGGAGTGTGGAGGCCGGGGAAGGCAGGGGCAGGAATGTGGAGGCCGGGAGAGGCAGGGGCAGGAGTGTGGAGGCCGGGGGAGGCAGGGACAGGAGTGTGGAGGCCAGAGGTGTCCAGGTGGGATGCCTGCTCCTATCAGAAGCACAAAGGTACACAGCCCACAGAGACAACTGCACAATTTCTGTCCAAATGACCTGTATCCTGACACGGCCATGGACCCAGACATTCCATTTTAGGGATATCTGTGGACGCGTGCATTCCACAGTTTGCTGTGGCTGTGACACGTCGGACATTGCCTTCGGGACACAGCTGTGAGCGAAACAGACAAAATCTTCAACCCGGTGGGCTGACCATGGACAGAGCTTACATCAGAGGGTGTACGGGAGGTAACTCAAAGTCAATCTTGTGGGTAGCGCAGGAGCACTGCTATGCACGCACATGTGGAAATACATCACCACCCCTGCGTGGGGCTGAAGTCAATGAGCTACTTCTATTCTGACGTACGTCTCTAAAACACATATTACCTCAAAAAGCCAAGACACGTGTGTGTTAAACTAAGGTTTTGTTTATATGCACACAACCTTCAACACATGCAAACGTGTCAGGAAAAAAACCCGTCTTATGGTTAAGGGTGATGACTCTGAAAAGAGAGCAGAAGAGGGAGGCCCTGTGAGCTCTGCCCTGTACTTCAGCATCGGCCCCAGCCCTCAGCCTTTGCCCCAACAGCTAAGCACTGGCCCCCAATCTGAACAGAGGGTCTCAGCCCTGCTGTAGGTTCCAGCACTGGGCCCCAGGCCTCTCCTTTCCCCCTCCTTCTCTTTCTCCCAATTCATCATCCCTCTCCCTCTTCCCGTCTCCTCTCTCCCCCTGTGCCCCATCCTCCCTGTCTCATTTCCTGGGTGCCTCCCAGGGCCAGGCAGTATGTCTGATGGTGGAACCTGAGACGAACAGACCCAGGCCAGGACAGGAGACAGGCAGGCACCTCACCGCTGGCAATGGGGTCTGCCTGGGGAAGGGGTGGCCTTTGCCTCAGTCTCTAGAACAAGGTGCTTCAAGGAGGACAGAACGGGGCCTAAGTCAGGCAGGGTGGCGAGGCTCTGACGCTTCTCCTGACCTCGCCGCTGAGGTCTGGGAGCGGCAGGTGGCGGGCTGCAGGCCTGGGAGCTGGTCTCCAGCACTTCTTCCCGTCTTCTCCCTTTTTAACTTAACTGTCTTGAGTTGTCATTTAATTATCAGAAGGTAATCGGTTACGCTGGGAATTGTTTTTAGCCTGAATCATCTCATTTTGAGCAGAGAGTGCTTTTCCGTGTTGGTCAGAACACAATCCCCTTAGACTGTGGCTGTGGTTAATGGGAGAGGGAGAGGCAGGACGAACCCCTCTGGGGAATCGGGGAGTGTGAGGAAGTGGCTGCGGTTTCAAGATATTCGAGCTAAGCTCGCCCGTGTTTCTCCACAACGCCATGGGCTTCGGAAACCACACTGTGTTCCAGCATTTTCCATATCTGTGAATGCCCCTTATCAGGGCGGATTGTGACTCCTGGATCAGATGATTTCACGCCAGGGAGCAGTCGCAGAAGGAGGTTAGTGGAACTCCAGCTAAAGCCTGGCCTTGCAGAGCCTCGGTGTGAGCTACGCAGCTCTGTGGCTGGGATGACTGGTCACTTGGTCTGAGTGGGCAGCTCCTGCCCAGCTGGTCCTCTGTCCTGTGGAGTTCAGGCTGGCCAGCTCCGCAGGACAGTGGTGTGTGCCAGTAGCACAATGTAGCACGAGCCCCGCTTTGGAAGTCTGTCCTGCCCTCCTGGCAGGCTGAGCTGGAGGCCGGCAGTGTCCAGGGCCAGTTGTGGTCAGCAGGAGGAACTGTTCCAGCTGCATCTCATCATCCTCACTGCCCAGCGAGGCAAGGGCCACTCCCCGGCCTGAGGGTCTGATGTGGACCAGGCTGGGCTCACGGGCGGCCCTGAGCTGTGGGGCCGTCTCCAGGGAGGTTCAGTCAGCTCTGTCCTCCAGTGGCCTGAGCTTTGGACCTGATGCCCTGGAGCCAGGCTGTCCTGAGCAGGGCTGGCTTTGGTACCTGGGGTCTGTCCTAAGATCTAAGCATAGTGGGGAGTTCTGGGGAAGCAGACCCCAACCCTGCTGGGAGGACGCCGTCTCCAGGGCTCAGTTTCAGGCTGCCCTCCTGAGTAGACTCCTCCCTGGACTGCCAGCAAGGGGCTAGGGGCCTGGTCCGTGATCCACACTCCTCCATGCTAGGTGCCACAGCGCCGGCTGTGGCTCTGGTCCAGGGCTCCGGTGGCCTTTCTGGGTGGCAGCAAGGTCTACTGCTCCGGGACACACTCTCTCTGAAGCTCTGGCTGGAAACTTGAGATTGCAGCAGGTGCAGCTGACCAGGAAGGGGCAGCAGGCTC
The DNA here is from genome assembly GCA_963573385.1 of Cacajao melanocephalus. Lineage (NCBI taxonomy): Eukaryota > Metazoa > Chordata > Mammalia > Primates > Pitheciidae > Cacajao > Cacajao melanocephalus. Next base: position 2,715 of record CAUYLG010036280.1, read on the forward strand.
CCCACATACCCACGTGCAGATCTCCAGGGCCCCGCCACCTGCCCCCAGGGTCCCTGAAAGCTTCTGGAAAAGATCCGGGGAGCTAGGCTGCCTGTCACGGCTTTGAAGGAGTTGGTGCCATTTGCTGGTTCTCATTTTCAAAGCCAGCAAGGCTCTGACAGCCACGCAGCTCGGGTTTCATCCTAAGCGGAACTAGCTGGTGCGATAAGAATGAGGTGCTGGTGGACGCTGAGCTGAGCTGGATCTGGTTTCTCACTCGGAGAGAGACGCCCATTGTTCACCGCTCTCCCGCGGCGTTTCCCAGGGGAGCAGAGGCCTGCGGGGAAGCGACACCCAAACCCAGGTCTGCTGAGCTGGGGCCTCAGCAAGACGAGCCAAGTGAGGCAGGCTGGGTTTCATTCAGGGCTGGGAGCGGGGGTTCCGCGGTCCAGTAACCTTTGACGGCTTCTAGAAACAGAGCCAGGAGGCGGCGCTGAGAGTAGAGGGTGAGCTGTGCCCAAAGCTGCTCCTGAGGCCAGAGACCAGGCACGGCCGTGCACAGGGAAGTCACACGAGGAGGCCAAAGGGGTCCCCATTCCCGCCTCCCGCCTCCACAACTGCACAGCCAGGCACAGGCCTGGACAAGGGTCTCAGTGAATGCTGGATAAGGGGCAGATCTTTCAAAAACAGTGATCCCATTTGCAAGTGGACAGTTGAGTGGCGTTGGCATTAAATGCACTCACGGTGCTATGCAGCGGTCACCACTATCAGCGCCTGAAACTCTTTCCATCTGTCCTAACAAACGCTCTGCCCCTGTCAAACACGGACTCCCAGTCGCCTCCCCCAGCCCCTTCTCCTTTCCCTCTCTCTGAATCTGACGTCGCCAGGCACTCATACGTGTGGAATCTTACAGGGTCTGTCCTTTTACTGCTGGCTCATTTCACTTGGCGTAATGGCTTCCGGGTTCACCCACAATGCGACCTGTGTCCGGATTCCCTCTTTGTGGCTAATATTCTGTTGCACAGCTGCAGCAGGCCTTGTTTCTCCCACTGACATGTGGGTTGTTTCTACCGTTGGATGATTTCAAACAGCGCAATGAAAAGGGAGTGCAAATGTATCTTGGAGACACTATTTTCCATCCTTTGGGGTGTATACCCCAAAGTAGAATTCCTGGCGCATGTGGTAGTTCCGATCAATTGAACAATGCGTCTCTCAGACGTATTCCATTGAAGAACTTGTTCCTGGATGTTCATACTAAAACCAAAAGCCAAAACATCATATTAGTTAACAGAAAATTGCTCTGACATACGCAGAAGAACTGGGAGTAGGAAGCATTCTTTGTGAAGTGATCACACCCGGTAACCTCACAGGGAACTCCTCTCAAGCCTTGAATTTGTTTCGCGTCTGCTCCAACGCGCTTGAGAGATAACATGAAACAGCAGATTCTTCCAAAAAAGACTCCTTTTGAAGCCAGATCCGTGATGATTGGCGATGGCAGCGGACGCGCTTCCAGGAATAGCCGTGCCTGCGCGGGTGTTGAACCATCAACCGTAGGGGCCCGTGACGCGAGGAGCATCCAGGGGCCACGGGCCGCCGGTCACACCGCTCCGAGACAGAAGTCAGCACTGGGGGATCTGAGGCGCTGACAGTCCCAGGCTGCAGGCTATCTTGACGTAAATGTTGATCCCCTTGAGAGATGAAACGAAAAGCTCCTAAAAAATCAGAAGTTTGAATCTGACCCACAAGGGTTGATCACGCTTGAGGAACCTGACCCCAGGCGGCCCGGGACATACTGTGGGCTTGATCTGGTCATTGTGTTGAACCTTTGGAGACAAAACCAAACCTGACAGCGGCCGCGCCGTCTGGCACTCCCAGGGGACCGGCGGTGCACCGGGTTCCAGCTTCCCCCAGCCCTTCAGGCGCTTGCGTTCTGCCGTTTTGACTCCAGCCATCCCGGTGGATGAAGCGGAATCTCACTACGGTCTTGCTTTCCATCTCTCTGATGACGGATGATGTTGAGCGATTTCCCTGTGCTCACCGGCCGAGCGAGTGTCTTCTTTGGAGATTGTCTACCCAAGTCCTTTGAACTGGCGGGTTGTTTGACTCCAGTGTTCTGACTCACCTGGAACCGCTGTAGACACGCCCACCCCAGCCCCACAGTGGATGGCCGTGTTGCCAGCCCTCAGGGCCGCTGTTGGGGACGTGGCCAGGGTCTCGCGGGATGAAGGGAGGGCGCGCCCCCGATGCTGTGATCCACCCCCAGCACCTCTCCCGGCAGCCCCCCTACCCGAGGTCCCAAGCTTCTCGGTGACTCCCAGCAGCCTCGAGAACACAAGGGCTGCGGTTTCTCACGGTTTGAGCTACAAACCCGGGCGGGGTTAGCGATGGGATTAACTAAATGGATGAGAAATTGCCCCCCTCTGTTCCTCCTTTCTTACCTTCCTTTCTGGCAAGCCCCACTTCAGAACCACCAAGGACCCCCCTCCTCCCCTCCTGGGACCCAGTGCTCTCAAAACTACTGAGCACCAATTAGTTTGTCTCATTTACATGAAAAAGTGCAGAAGATGTCTTTTTACATAATTAACTATATTTTGCAAGTCATTAAAATTCTGCAGCCTTGCCCACAATAGCACCCTATTCACAGCCGGAGATAAGTGCCTGGGGGGTGGGGGGCTGAGCATAGGGGCCGCAAAGGGGCAGGCCTCACAATGCATATTCATGAGAAGTGGCTGCCAGCTCCCTGGGCCTGTTCCCACTGCCATGGCAGGGAGGGCCAGGAGGGCTCGGTGAGCCGCCCTGAAGATCACGCCCTCCCGAGAGTGGGAGGGTCTCTCTCTCAGGCCACGCCTCTCTGCCCAGCCCTTGCCTTTAGCACCATCCCTGTGTGTGCAGAGGACCCAGCCAAGGGCTCTGGACTGAGGAGGGGCTGCCTGCCTCCCACCCACCTCTCTCCCATGCCGCAGGTCGGCCCAAAAGAGCCACTTGTGGGTGACCCCCCTTCCCAAAGGAGGGGCCTTGTCCCAAAGAGAAAGCTCCCTGTCCTGCAGGGTCTCACAAGTGCACTGTTGGGGACACTCTGGGGAATGAAGATGGGGGCCACGACCCCTCCCACACGGAGCCCACTTACCCTGTGCCTGGCAGTGCCAGCACTGTCTCTGCAGAGCATGTCAGCCGAGGTGGGGGCTTCAAGCAGGACTCGACCACTGCCACAGAGCTGTCCTGTCTCCCTCTCTGTGGGACGAGGCTAAGTCTGTGTGTCCCTGCAGTGGTGGGCACACTTGCCACCCAGCGCCTGCGCTCTCCTCCGGGGCGTTCATCTCAGGCCGTGGCTGCTCCCGGGCCGCCCGGCTCCCCGGCTTGCTCCCACAGCCTCAGCCATTCCACAAACACCACCCACCGACGGAGCCCTCCAAGGTGCCAGCAGCTCCTAGCTGCCCAGGGACCCCACAGAGAATGAGATGCAGCCCCTCCTGGCATTCAGGGCCCATTCTGTGGGGACAGCAGTGAGCAAGGGACTGGTCGGTGATGTGCCCTCGGGGGCGGGAGCTCCACCCAGGAAGCAGGCCGGGGTGATGTCGGGGTGGCCATCTGCTGAGGAAGGAAATGAGACATGCACGGGTCTGGGTTCCTCTCAAAGGAGAGAGTGGGACCTGGCGAGGTAGGGGACTGAGTAGAGGAGAGTGGCTGGGCCGGCTCCATGGGCAGGTGCTGGGAGCAGGCAGAGGGAGGCATGGCCGCGGCCAATCTCGTCCATCTCTAGCTCCGTGCACTGAGCTACGTGACGTGGGCTCCTGGGGTCTGAGTAGCACCCGGCTGGCAGCAGAGTCCCCACACCAGGCAGGCTGGCACAGCGGTGCTGTGAAGATGGGGAGACTAGCTCCTGCTTGACTTGGGGAGAGAGGGCCTGGCCAGCAGGTGGTGGGCAGCTCTGAGGGGCCCCTCGGGGGCTGAGAACAGATGGGAGAGAGAGGGAGAATGGGAGCACGCCAGGCCAGCCCTGAGCACCCCAACCCAAGCCCTGGGAACCCGGCAGCTCCATCCTTTCTGCGGCTCCTGGGAAGGGCTCGGGCTCCACGTGGACAAGGGCACAGAGAGATCCCAGGAGGTCCCAGACTCTGCCCTGCTGAGTCCTTCCTGTCGGGTGGAGGCATGGGTGTCACCAGGGCACAGTCCAGCTGGTCAGGGGTGGCTAGCGGCTGCCTGTGAGGTCCGAGTGGGCACCATGCAGAGTCCAGAGCGCCTGTGGGGAACTCGGCAGGGAACAGAGAGCCTCAGGGGTGATCCAGGAGTGGCCGGTGATGTGCCCTCAGGGGTGGGAGCTGCAGGCAGGAAGAGAGCAGGCGGGAGGGCACTGCAAGGCAGGGGTCCTGAGGCCCAAGCCCTGACCCAAGGGCCTTCGTTCCCGGTAAATCGACCTGACCACCAAGCCCAGGGCCAGCTCCTGCATGTGCACACCCTCAGCCCTTTATCTCGCAGAGCTGTGTCTTTGAGACATTCTAGTTAACTTAATTACATTGTCCTGCTTCTGAGGAAGCTCTCTCGCCCAGGACAGTGCATATGAGATGCTCAGCTTGCTACAGAATTAAAGAAACCCGAGTCTGCAGTGTGACCTTGTACCACTGGTCCTCGGGGCCGAGGTGGACCAGGTGATGATGGCTGAGCAGCAGTGAAGCCCAGGAGCAGCCCCGCACCTCTGCTCACACCCTGGAGGCCCTGTGAGCAGCCTCAGGAGAACCGCTCCAGCAATCTCTGAGTTTGCAGCAATCTGAGTTGCAGGCGTTGCCCTTGCACCGGAAACTCCAAAACTCTGCCACCGAACCTTTTCTGCAGAAGAAAACCCAGACTAAGGTAGCCCTGCTGGTCTCTGTAGCATGCTTTTGATATGCAAATACTGCCCTGAAAACAGCCTAGAGGGTCTCCAATGGGTTTGGTTTAATAAATGACCATGCAGAGCCAGGTGCGGTGGCTCACACCTGTAATCCCAGTACTTTGCTGGGAGGCTGAGGCAGCCGGATCACTGGAGGTCAGGAGTTTGAGACCAGCCTGGCCAACATGGCGAAATCCCATTCTACTAAAAATACGAAAATTAGCCAGGTGTGATGGCACATGCCTGTAATCCCAGCTACTTGGGAGGCTGAGGCAGGAGAATTGCTTGAACCCAGGAAGCGGAGGCTGCATTGAGCCGAGATTGTACCACTGCACTCCAGCCTGGGTGACAGGGAGACTCCAGCTCAAAAAATAAAATAAAATGTAAATAAACGACCACGCAGATCTTCCAAGCAGCATGTGCTGACTGAGGAACCGGAAGCGGATGCTGTTATGAAGGACACACAGGGAGCTGTCCACAGCGATGGCCTCTGAGGACGGGCTGCTGGCGGAAGAGGCGCGGGAGGAAAGGGCTGCAGGCCCCATCTGCATCTCTCCTTCCCTACTTCCCTTCTGTCTTCCTTCTTTCCTTCCTTCCTTTGCACCTTTTTGCAGTGCACACGTATTACCTGAATTGCACAGGAGCGCAGGCTAAGCCAGCGAGGAGGCGGTGAGTGGCTCCCAGGACGCAGCAAGGGAGGGCACGGGCTTGGCACGGCCCCTCGGGCCATGCCTCCAGCCTCGCTGCTCATGCACTCAGGGCCCACTCAGAGTCAGACTGACCACGGGCCTGGGCAGGGGTGGCAGACAGGACCCCAGGGCCCCCGCTGTCCTCAGGGAACCAGGAGCGAGGCCTGGGTCGAAGCCCACCTGCCGCACAGGCTCCTTGGACCTCCCAGCGCTCCCCCACCTCTAGGAAAGGGTGTCTGTCCTTGGGCACAAAAGCCATGAGGCCAGACGCTCATTCGTCCCCAGCCCCCACTGCCAGTCACCCCTTGGGAGTTACCCACCCTCCCACCCCTGCAGGGTCTTCTCTCTCAGGGCTCCACATGGGGTCCTGGCAGGCTCGCCCTTCTCTGTGCCCAGCCTGGGCCCACAGTGTGCTCAGCCGGCAGGCACGGACCGGGCCTCGGGCCTCTCGGGAAGGGCTGCTCCTGGCTGGGGTCCTAGCCCAGCTTCCAGGAAGGGTCTCTCCAGGGCAGTTCTGAGCCTCAGCCAGACCTCAGTAGATGGACCAAGGGCTTTCATGGGGCAGAAGACACCAACAGCTGCCCAGGGAGAGCAGGAGCACTGCCAGGCCGGGGCTCAGGCCAGAGGGTAGAGGGGCCGGGAGCGGGTGATGGGGCGAGGCCACGCTTTTCCTCAGGTGCTCTCTTCCTGGAGGAAACCCTACAGCAGAATGGGAACAAAGGAAGAAATGTGGAGCTTCTTAAACAGGAAACCCTGAAAGAGCCAGTCCTTGAAGACAGAACCCACGTGGCTAACTGTGCCAAAATTCAGAACAGAGGCAAGAGGCCATGTGCTGACTAGAGGCCACACGTGTGCCCCGTGCTCCCAGACGCCCTGCGCTCACAACACTCAGGTCTTTCATAGCTGCCCGATCCTGCCCACACCGCCTGAAGCCACCGCTCCTGGGAAATCCCATCTCACGTCCTGGACCCAACCATGGGCTGTGGGCTGTGCCAACCAATCAGAGCTCAGCAACTTTGCATCCCTCATTTTCATAGCAGACCACAGTGGGAACCTGGGTGGTAACTTTATAAATGACGACCCCTTTCTTCGTTCTCTCAGAAGACACTTTTGTTTCATCCCAAAGGCTCTGTCTCCCTGGTTTGCAAACTGCTCAGTGGAATAAAGTCTTTCTTTTTCTGAAAGAGAAACCTTTTCATGGCGGGCATTGCAGATCTGCTCACAACGCCCACCATGAAGGAATGCGGGACACGAGCCTGGCTCACCCCAGAGACCTGTAAGAAAAACAGGTGCTCCACAGCATTGACTGCAGCGCCCTTGCCGATACTCGGTCTCCATGTTGGCAGGCCTGTTCTAGAACATTCCAAGTCAAGTCAGGATGGGGCCCATGTCGTTCAAAAGGCCGGTTCCCGGCTTAGCTCTGCTGGGGGAGCACATGAATGTAAATGATAGAGACAGAAATAAGTTCCAGGCACTGGCACTGTCTGAGGGGTAAACTGGACCTGGAAGGCCCCCAGGCAGGATCGTTTGCGAACACACAATCATGTGTGCACGTGGCCCTCTCCGCACGCTGTGTCAATGTTAATTTAAGGAGCAAGAGGAGCATAAGCCAGCGTCCCGGGGAGTGCAGCCTGTCCTGCTCTTCAGTGTCCTCAGCTTGCCGGCTGTCGCCCCAGAGCCAGGTCACACACGCTTCCTGTTTGGTCTGGAATCCCGTGGACCAGCCCTGCTGGTCTGAGGTCCAGAAACGGTCCCCAGAGCAGCCCCGTCCAGGCCTTCTGGGTGTTCCCTGCAGCGGTTGCGCCCAGATTCCTTGTCCCTTCCTTGGCCACCTGTCTCGGTGGCTGTGACCTCCTGGCCACACCTCTGCTCTTGGCCTCCTCCAGCCCCTCAGCCCGCCTGGACGCTGAGTGGGGCCCTGTCTCAGTGTAGGGCTCAAGGGGCACAGCATGGAGCTCCCTTGACATCATCACCTGGGGGCCCAGACACGCCTTCCAGACCTGTCCAGGCAGCCTCGTCCTCAGGCCCTTCCTGTCTCCCCTGCCTCCCACTCCAGCGCACCTGCAAACAAACACCCTGGCCAGGGCCCACGTCAGTCTGGCTGGCGGGGCAGTGCCCTCCCAGAGCACCATGAACCTGTGACCTCCCCTGACCCTCTCTCCAGGGGGCCAGATACTTCCAGCCCCCCCCCCCCCCCCCCCGCGCCCCCCGCCCGGCCCCCCCCCGCCGCCCCCCGCCGCCCCCGGGGGGGGGGGGGGGGGGGGGGGGGGGGGGCGGGGCGCGGCGGGACGGGGAGGGGAGAAGAGAGAAAGGAAGCACAGGAAGAAGGTGAGAGTTATGTCTTATTTTATAAGAAATC
>CAUYLG010036281.1:0-11558 GCA_963573385.1 Cacajao melanocephalus
TGATTCATGCCTGTAATCCCAGCACTTCGGGAGGCTGAGGTGGGTGGATCACCTGAGGTTGGGATTTCCAGACCAGCCTGACCAACATAGAGAAACCCCGTCTCTACTTTAAAAAAAAAAAAAAAAAAAAAAAAAAAAAAAAAAAATTAGCAAGGTGTGGTAGTGCATGCCTGTGGTCCCACTTACTCATGAGGTTGAGGGAGGAGGGTCACCTGGGCTTTGGGAGTTTCAGGCTGCAGTGAGCTATGATCATGCCACTGCACTCCAGCCTGGGCAACAGAGTGAGACCCCGTCTCAAAAACAAGAAAATGGTTAAGATGGCAACTTTTATATTAGTTTTTTAACCACAAAATAAATACAAGTTAGGGAAGGGATATTTTATTAAAAGAGCAGTCTTAAATCTGCTGTAAATTAATTCTTAAGCAAATCATTCCCAAAATTTGAGATGTAACTATATTTAATAAAAAATGACTTGAGTCAATGTCTCACAAGTAGTAAAATTCATAGAAACAGAAAGAATATTGGTTACCAAGGGCTGGAAGAAGAGAGAAAAAGGAGTTGTTTAATGGGTATGATGTTTCAGTTTTGCAAGATGAAAAAGTTGCAGAGATCCATTGCACACCAATGTGAATATACTTAATGCTACTGAACAGTACTTTTAAAGATGGTTAAGGGTAAATTTTATGTCATTTTTTTATACCACAATTAAAAAGAAACAAAGAAAACCTTCTTAGATTGCATGCCATACAAAATCAGACAGGACGCTGCACTTAGCCTACAGGTTGTAGTTTGCTAACTCTTCCTCTTTGGCCCAGTCTCAGGAAAATTCTCCTGGGTTCCATGCCTGAGAGTACTGTAAACTATAAGAATCACACTCACCTTTGGAAAATCCAACAAAACACCTGCAATACCAGTGAGTAGGAGACTCTCTTTCCTCTTAGAAAAATTGGCAGTGGATGCAGAGGTGGAAAAACCAGCAGAGTAAGAATAGGAGATATTAAGGGACTGGATAATGGATGGGAGAATGTGTGGGTGACCATAGCAGAGAAGAAAGTGTGAATGATGAGGAATTTGAGAGCCTGTTTGAGGAATAAGGGGAAGATGGACATTGACAATCTACTGCTCACCTTCACCCAGAGGATGGTGTCATTTAGGTGAGCAAGAGTTAATTTTTCAGTCACTGTGTAAACTTAGACAAGTCCATTCCTCTTACCTTATCTGTGAAAAGGAGGGTGGGAACATTCTAATTGCCCTCTCAGCTCTAAAAACCACAAGACTCTATTACCATGCTGACAAAGTGCCAATGATTTTATCCTCTCATTTGTGCAGCCTTAAAGGCAGGAGACTTTCTGTGTTCTTATTGGGTTGATTTTATTCATTTACTCTAGTCAGTGTGGGTAGAAACTAATTATAGTCTATGGAGTCCTGACTAACTCTATCCACAGCTGGGTCTTTTACTTGATACCTCAAGCCTCCCTTCCCCTGGGAAGCTAAGGAAATAGTGCAAACAGGGAAGGGAATTAGGAACTATTGTCAACTCCAGTTTCTTTTTTTATTTTACATTTTTCCTGCTCTGTTGCCCAGGCTGGAGTGCAGTAGCTTGATCTCGGCTCACTGAAACCTCCACCTCCTGGGTTCAAGCAATTCTGCTCCCTCAGCTTTCCGAGTAGCTGGGATGACAGGTGCCCATCACCATGCCTGGCTAATTTTTGTATTTTTTTAAATAGAGATGAGGTTTCACCATGTTGGCCAGGCTGGTCTCGAACTCTCAACCTCAGGTGATCCGCCTGCCTTGGTCTCCCAAAATGCTGGGATTACAGGCATGAGCCAACTCACGTAGCCCTTAACTCCAATTTCTTAGCCTTACAGCAGCTACCCCCTCCTGTTAAAAATCTCTGAAGTCTCTTCCATTTCTTTAATAGGAATGGTTGGGAAGGAATCTTCTTTATGAACAGAATGTAAATCCCAGTGCTTTTGTTTGTTTGTTTTGTTTTGTTTTGAGATGGAATCTCACTCTGTTGCCCAGGCTGGAGTGCAGTGGCACAATCTCGGCTCACTACAGCCTCTGCCTCCCAGGTTCAAGTGATTCTCCTGCCTCAGCCTCCTAAGTAGCTGGGACTACAGGCACTTGCCACCATACCCAGCTAATTTTTGTATTTTTAGTAGAAACAGGGTTTCACCCTATTGGCTAGGCTGGTCTTGAACTCCTGGCCTCAAGTGATCCACCCAGTTCAGCTTCCCAAAGTACTGGGATTACAGTAATGAGTCACTGTTCCTGGCCAAATACCAGTGTTCATTTAAAAAAGTCATCGTGTGTGACAGCCTTATCAAAAACAACAACAAAAGCTTTTTAGTTTTTTAAAAAATCCTCTTTTCCTTCATTAGTGACTACTAAGGAAAAAGCAGGAGTTTAAAGGAAGTCATAACAGAGTTTCCTCCTTCCAGTTGTTAACCAGGTTAATCGGACTCATTCCAGTTGTTAACTTCCTTCCTTCCAAAGAGGAAGAGGCTTCCTTTCTGATGGCCTCTAGTGTGTTGGGGAAAGGGCCACGTGTTGGGAGGAGGGCATTTATTAACGAGATCACTCCAGTAGCTGTCTCATTTGCTTCCCAGTTTTCAGCTGTCCCGTCACCTGATTATTTGAATCTCAGCTTCAGAACTGACTTGCCTTTGTTTCTGATTCAAGAAAGCTCTAGTTAGAATGGGAAAGTTCAGCCACGCTGTTCAAGTTAAACACATCGCAATTAGGAAACATGAACTTCAAGACTGCAGTGCCAGGGTTAGAATTTTCAAAGTGAATATCTTTGCCAGTGTTGTGCTTTTGTTTACTTCTGGGGCTGGTTGTGGTGTTAGCCTCACATTTGCTCACTTTCCTGGGATGCTTTATCATAATACTTGGTCCAAGAAAAAGGAAATTAAATATCGATTGGCTATTTTTGTGCATTCATTGCCATGTTGCAGTTGGAGCTATAATAATAATAATGATAAAACGTCTTGCAGGTCTAAGTTGTGACTAGTTACACAGCACTTCAACACTTGCACATCATGTTCTCGTTTAACACAACAGTCCCTGTGAGGTAAACAGAGTTAAGAGTTTCATCCTCATTTTACTGGTGATAAAACTGAGGCTCAACAAGCTGAAGTGACTTGCCTAAATTAGTGGTTAATCTGGGACTAGAACCTACCTGCAGATAACAGCTTTTTCAGAACATCACACTGCCAACCTTCTTTCAGGAAAGCAGAGAGGTTGCAATTCTACAAGGCTTAGATTCAGCCTGGAGGCAGGAGGAATGGTTAAAATCATGAAATACTGAGGCACTGATTGGTGAAGAGCTGCTGCTTTGAGCCCTTTGAATGGCTGCCAGTTGGATCAGCATGGAGAAAGAAAGAAAGAAAGTCCTTCTGGGGTGGGGCTGCCATGCTGCCTACATCCCATCTATGTGTCTAGATGAGCAGAGCTGAGATAGCACCAGCGAGAGGGGAAACAGTACCCCTGGCAACAGGACCAGCACCTTAGTGTGGAAACTGTGTACTGAGCCCACAGCTGACCAGCATGCCCTTCGAAGGCCTTCAGCTAGCCACTGATGAGAACTTCAGCCTCTCCAACATATCCTACTGCTTCTTAAATACTTTTAATATTATCCAAACATGTACAACTAAGGCGAGGCAACAGCAAAACTGTGAAATAGATCCCTATCATTTGTCTTTTCTCCACGGTGGGTGCCGTGTCCCTGAATAGGTGCCTTGTTCCTCAGGTTACTCCCTACCCCAATCTGTTAGAGGCTTTCACTTCAGAGTAACATCTTGGCTAAGTTTATTCAGGCTTTTCCTACCTTCCTTTTACCATACCCACCTACCTGAGCTGTCAGAGCCTGACTTTTGAAAGTTTTAGTGACTGGTGACAGATAGTTACGATGCTGAAAGATATAAAGTCTTAGTGACATCTTTACCTATGAAATTTTAGGCTCCATGGGAGATGGGACAGGATATACTTTTTGAAAGTTGGCTTTTCTGCCCTCAAGCCATATCTTGTAATAAATATCTACAAAACAAGGTCAGAGCTTACTGCAGCCTCAACCTCATGGGCTCAAGCAATCTTCCCACCTCAGCCTCCTGAATAGCCGGGATGAAGACATATGCCACAGCACCCGGCTAATTTTTAAAAGTTTTGTACAGATGGGGTTTTACTATGCTATCCAGGCTGGTCTCAAACTCCTGGTTTCAAGTAATCCTCCTGCTTCGGCTTCCCAAAGTTCTGGGATGACAGCTATGAACCACCGTCCCCCACTCTAAAATACATTTTTTAATGTTTGATCACCTTCTATTCTACAGGAAAATAGGGAGTTATATTTAACATAAGAAATATGTTGAGGAGGAGGGCATTTCGTCCAAAGGCATAACTCTGAAAATAGACATAAATGCCACATTTTGTGGTTAAGAGCACAGGCTTTCAATTCTTTCTTACAAATGGCAAGAAAATAATCCCAACACTTTGGGATGCTGAGATAAGAGGATAGCTTGAGGCCAGGAGTTTGAGATCAGCCTGGTCAACATAGCAAGACTCTGTCTCTACAAAAACTGAAAAAAATAATTAGGCGTGTTGGTGCACATCTGCAGTTCAAGCTACTCTACTCAGGAGGCTGAGGTAGGATTGCTTGAGCCCAGGAGGTCAAGGCTGCAGTGAGCCGTGATTCCTCCACTGCACTCCAGCCTGGGTGACAGAGCAAGACCCTGTCTCAAAAAAAAAAAAAAAAAAAGAAAGAAAGAAAAAAGAAAAGAAAGGAAAAGAAAAGAAAGAAGGAAAGATGGAGTGAGGGAAGGAAGGAAGGAAGGAAGGAAGGAAGGAAGGAAGGAAGGAAGGAAGGAGAAAGAAACAAAGAAATGGCAGGAAAAGAGGGAGAAATTATAGATTAGAAGAAACTTAAGAGACGACTTATCAAACAAATGCCATTACATGATACAAACCTTTTTTGGATCATGATTCAAATAAACCAATGTGGAAAAAAAATGAGATAATTGGGGAAATATGACCATGGATTGGACATTTGATGATATTAACAAATAATTCACTTTTATAGTTATTTTTTAAAGAGTCCATTTCTTTTGAAGATATATATTGAGATAGTTACAATTAAATTATATGAAATTGTGTGTGTGTGTGTGTGTGTGTGTGGTATATGCAACCAGTGTGTCCTATAAATAGCTTTGCAATATACAAGATGTCTACTGTTGTTTTTCAGCTGAAGAGCTTGTCTAGGAAAGAGCTTGCAGTAGCAGCAAAAGTGGGAACATTAGTGAAGAATCAGACAGTTAATCCTGAGAAATAGGAAAAGCCTTGCTTTACAGGCAAAGATTTCGCCATGAAAACGTTAAAAGCAACTGCAACAAAAGCAAAAATTGACACATGGGCTCTAATTAAACTAAAGAGCTTCTGCACAGCAAAAGAACTACCACCAGAGTAAACAGAGAACCTACAGAACGGGAGAAAATTTTTGCAACCTAGCCATCTGACAAAGGGCTAATATCCAGAATCTACAAGGAACTTAAACAAATGTACAAGAAAAAAACAAACAACCCCATTGAAAAGTGGGCAAAGGACATGAACAGATACTTCTGAAAAGAAAACATTTATGCAGCCAACAAACATTTGAAAAAAAGCTCAACATCACTGATCACTAGAGAAATGCAAATCAAAACCACAATGAGATACCCTGTCATGCCAGTTAGAATGGCAATATTAAAAAGTCAAGAAACAACAGATGCTGGCAAGGCTGTGGAGAAATAGAAAAGCCTTTACACTGTTGGTGTGAATGTAAATTAGTTCAGCCATTGTGGAAGACAGTATGGTGATTCCTCAAAGACCTACAACCAGAACTACTATTTGACCCAGGAATTCCATTACTGGGTATATATCAAAGGAATATAAATCATTCTATTATAAAGATATATGCACACATATGTTCATTACAGCACTCTTCACAATAGCAAAGACATTAAACCAACCCAAATGCCCATCAGTAATAGACTGGATAAAGAAAATGTGGTACATATACACCATGGAATACTATGCAGCCATTAAAAAGGAATGAGATCCTGTCCTTTGCAGGGACATGGATGGAGCTGGAAATCATTATCCACGGCAAACTAATGCAGGAACAGAATACCAAACACTGCTTGTTCTCACTTGTAAGTGGGAGCTGAACAATTAGAACACATGGACACAGGGCGGGAAACAACACACATTGGGGCCTGTTGGGGGGGATGGGGGAGGGAGAGCATCAGGATAGCCAATGCATGCAGAGTTTAATACCTAGGCAATGGGTTGACAGGTGTAGCCAACCACCATGGCACACATTTACCTATGTAACAAATCTGCACATCCTGCACATGTATCTCAGAACTTAAAATTAAATTAAATCTTTAAAAAAAAGGAAAAGACTTGCATTGCAGCACTGAGCATTTAAAAACATCCTTAGGAACAAAAGTAGCATATTTCTTTTGTATCTGTTTTTGTTCTTTCTCTACCACCTCCCACCCCACATTGCCCCATAATGAATGTTAATAACCAATTAATTCTGGGATTTCTTCAGAATACTGAGCAGGGAAAGTCTGGTTGCCACAGAAGCAGATCCCTTCCTGACATAGTCCTTATACCTCACATAGGAATGGAGAACTTTGTAGTCATACTTTAACTCTTTTAATAAACATTTACCAAATGTTTACTATACACCAGTACTCTGCTAGACACTTACACATTATCTCAATGATCTGATCCAGATGGTTTTTACATATGAGTAGACTGAGATTTGGAGCGATTAAGTGGTTTACCCCAGATTACACACACTGCTAATATAATCGTGGGCCATCAATGCTTGTGGAGGCCATGTGGACTGTGAAGGGGAGAAAGTTACAGAACAAAGAGGCCCTTCATGTTTAGGTTCAATACCAAGCCCATGCTGCACATGAGGGTTCAGAGAAAGGGGACAACATGGAGTCCACTGAACTCCATTGTAAGGTAGAGGTGAACTACCAGACAGGACCTTTGCCAGCCCTGAGCCATTAAGGACTTCCTGAGCCCAGCCAATTTACCTGCTTCTCAATAAGATCTTTATTTCCCCTTCTATTCTTGTCTAAAGTTGTTGTCATTTCCTTTTCTGTCTGGCGACACTGGAAGCTGCCTTCAGGCGGTATGACCACACTGGCCCCTCCTGCAAACCCCCCACATCACCAAGATGAAATATATCTTAGAATTCCTTTTGTTTGACTTTTTTCTTCTTTTTTGAGCAGAAAGCATCTTATCCCTCACATTTCTAGAACTTTGGCTATTCAAATTCCTTATTGGATCAGCAAGCAGCTCAGGGTTGGGGGTAAATGGAAAGTGCTGTCCTAGCAACCCTGGTTTCATTATTAAGCGGTTGCGTTGGGAGACATGGATTCACAGGACCAGAGCCTCTTAGAGCTGCCAAGCTCTCAGAAACTGTAGAACTGGGGCCAATCTGGGATAACTGCAACTTGGCTGCTAATGGTTCATTTGTTTGTTCATTCATCTCTCCCTTCATTCTTTTATTCTAGAATCACTTCTTAACTGCCTACTAGTGCCTTGCTCTCTCCACCCAACTCAGGAGGCTTTTATCTTGAGGAAGGGGTTGAATGGACCAGTAAACAGAGGGTCACCGTCCAGTGTGGCTAGTTCTTTGAAGGAGGGGCAGTATCAGATAGTGGTTTAGAAAGTACAATTCAAAAATCACAGAGTCCTGGTTTAAAGCTCAGCCTTCATACTTATTTGTTGTGTGGCCATGGATGAGGTATGAAACCTCCTCAGTTAACCCATAGTGGGGAGGTACCTGGTACTAGAGCAGCACAGATAGGTAACATAACATCTCTATCTGACTAATGGGGATCCATAAAACCAGGAGCTAACATGGGAGAATTTTATCCTTAAAAACATCTTATGTTCAGCATGGTGGTGTGCACTTGTAATCACAGCCACTCAGGAGGCTGAGGCAGGAGGATCTCTTGAACCAAGGAGCTGGAAGCTGCAGTGAGCTATGATCTCCCTGCTGCACTCCAACCTAGGCAAGAGAGCAAGACCTCATGTCTTTCTCTCTCTCATTTTCTCTCTCTGAGTGTATGTGTATCCTATGGCAAGGGCAGGCAGCTGAGACAAGTCCATTGGGATTGAGATGTCCATAGGGGATTCAGAGTCAGGTCCATCATTCATAGAAGGATTTAGGAGGCAAGGCAGACTTCACTCCCAGAGGAAATATACGGTTGGCTTTATAGAATAACAGTATAAATTAGGACTTGGAAACAGGAATGGAAGTAACAATAGAACCCAGTAACTAGAATACGGGGGCCACACTGAACAGTACAGGAGCCCTACTGACAATGCTGGGGTTGGCAGGCATGGCAGTCCTGAGAATGTGCCTCTCAGATCTCTACGAGGACAGTGACTAAGCTGCTGCTGTGCTCTGAAATCATCATCACATTGGCACTGAGGCCATGCCTCCTACGGGGCTGCTCCTCGTTAGTGTGTGAGTACAGCAGGGATCCTAGGCAGACTCATCCATGAGACACTGGATTCCTTTGACCGGTGACTGTCTCAAGGACTCCCTGGCAGCCTTGTTAAACTTTCCTTAGGGCTAATACCCTTCCTTCCTTCTTTCCTTCCTTCTTTCTCTCTCTTTCTCCTGCAACCCCCCCACCTCACCAAGATGACTGAGGGTCAGACTTGCATTGCATTGCAATGAAAGCTGGTGGCCCTCCTAGATTTTCCTAGCTCCTCCCCCATTTTTTTATCATATAGATTGCCCCTAATAAATTTTTTGTGCTTCTCACCCTATCACTTTGTCTGTTTCTTAAAGAGCCTGGACTAACACAGAGGGTCACCTACAGCTGTGGTTTAAGGGACCCCAGCTTGAAGAATGTAGATTCACTGGGGAGGCCTTAGGGGTCAGGCACAATGCTAAGCTCTAGGAATACAATAATGAACAAGATGAGCAAGATACCCTTAAAAATTTACCAGGAAAGACAGCAGAGATAAGCAAGTAATTAAGAAAATATTTCCATTAGTTTTTTTTTTAAATTTAGAAGCTAGTAATATAGTTCAAATCCCTTACATATCTTACAGGTCTTCATGTTCTGGCCCCTACCTTTCTACCTCCTTTTTTTTTTTTTTGCCATATTCTTATTGCATTCTGCATAAGCCAGCCAGAAATGTTTGCAATTTCCAGAAACTTTCATCTTCCTTCTTATTCTGAGCTGTTGCCAAAGCTACCCTTCGCCTACTAGCCTTAACCATATCCATCTGCCAGGCTTAATTCAGGCATCCCCTCTCTGGGAAGTTTTCCTTGAGCAACTGAAGGTGCTCCCATAGCAACGTCTACCTTGATCATAGATTTCATTAAAGGCAAGAAAATGGAAAACTATAGAAAAGCGAATGTCATGCCAGGTATAAGACATCTATATTCCTTCTTTCCAAATCAGTTGGCTCCTATTTAAGAAATACTATATCCACCCTTTATGCTCAAGCCAAACTTGACTTTTGTTTTGTTGCAGAGGCTACTAACTGCCTACTCGATAACCGTTCTCCCCTGCTTCCTTACTATAATAACATGGCCAGCTAAACAATATCTATGCTTCTTATTCTTTCTTGCAGATAGAGACAATGAGATACAAGCAGAAGTCATAGGGTGGGGCTTCTGGGAAGCCCTTTTGCCTTTTGACTCTCCCTTCTACCCACTGCCTGGTATTTCAATGTGATGCTTAAAGTTCCACCAGACATCTTGGGACTATGAGGGAAAGGTCAAGAGAATTACAAACAGCCCTGACATTCTTGAGCTGCTAAACCAACACCAGCAACCGCCTACCTTGGACTTCTCATTACATGAGACAAATAAACCCTCGTGTGTTTCAGTCACTGTGATCAAATTTCTTTCACTGACAGATTAATGCAATTCAGAACTGGTCCACTTTAGCAAGTTCTGCTCCCTTCTCCTTTGCTATACTCATTCCTGGAATGTCTCCCTCTCCACCATCCTTTATCCTAAATCTCCAAATCATATCCATCATGGAAGATCCAGTTTAAATGACACCCAATTAGTGGGATTTTATTTTATCCCATCCCACACTTGATGTGCTATTTCTTCTGACTCTCATGACTCATCCACATTGCACTTTATCTGGACTTCTGTTGTGGAATATATATATGTATATATATATATATATGATGGCTCTTATTTGTATTGAATACATCTTTGTACTTCCTCCAATAAATAGCAGAGACACACATAGTAGACATTCAGCAAATCTTTGTTGAATTAAATATAAACTTGCAATATGAACGTAACTTTACACACATACATTTATCCACTGACTACTATATTTTTTGGAATGAAGTTGGGCAGAATGCAAGCAAACAAATTGATAACATAGGCCTTCAAATGACATCTTCTTTGCTTGATTTGGAAAATCAAATTATTCACACGACGATGGGATATTTGTTTCTCATTTTTAGATTGAACTTTCTTTCATTTAAATATTTATATTTATTGAATGTCTCCACTATAAAGTCATAGTGCTATGAACATGGCTATATTAAGATGAATGAAGGTTTGAGCTGGGAATGTGATCATCAGAGCTAAAATGTGGAGGCTATGAAAAGTCTAGGTGAATGTGATGAGATCCCAAACCAAGCTGAAGGCAGGACAAATGGAAAGGGGAAACAAGTCTGTACTATTTGGCCCAGAATCTGAGAACAGGCACATAAATGTTACTTAAAGGTCTGCCATTCAAGCTCATACTAGACACTGAACTCTTATTGAATATTACACGCCCAAAAATGAGG
Source organism: Cacajao melanocephalus (assembly GCA_963573385.1). NCBI lineage: Eukaryota > Metazoa > Chordata > Mammalia > Primates > Pitheciidae > Cacajao > Cacajao melanocephalus. The sequence continues at coordinate 10,847 of CAUYLG010036281.1, forward strand.
CAGATAAAGAGGGAGATAGAGCTGACAGTCTGTGTTTAAAGATGATATTTTGATGAAAGATAAATGCATATTCAGAATTCTAAAAAAAACCCCATGAGATAAACAGCTGAGAAGAGCTCATTAGAAAGAAAGATCCTTACACAGGAAGAAAACCTCTTTCTCTCTGCTCATAGAGCACTCTGTTCATGTCTATTATAGCCTTAATTACATTGAATTGTAATATCTTATTTACATTTTTCCCATAACTTTGCATACAGGAATCACATATTATTCATCTTTGTGTCCAACTAGCACTATGCCTGACACATAGTAGACACTATTCAGTAAGTGATTGTTGACTGTCATCTTTATTTTTATTTATTTTTTTATTTTTTTGAATGAAAGAAAAAGAGAGAAAAGAAGAAAGAAAGAAAGAGTGAAAGAAAGAAGAAAAAAAGAATGTAAGAGAGAAAGAAAGAGGAAGAGAAGGAGAGAGAACGGGATTCTTGTTCTATTCCCCAGGCTAGAATACAGTCTAAAAATGGGTATTAAAAACCTCTTTTATGCCAATAATTGTGCTTAACAATGGAGACAGGAAGGAATAAGGGATGAAAATAACAAACAGGCAGCCAACTAATATTTTATTTAAACCTGTGAAATGCTATGCAATTGCCACTGCATTCTAGCCTGGGCAATAGAACAAGAATCCCGTTCTCTCTCCCTCTTTCTCTTC
>CAUYLG010036283.1:0-10692 GCA_963573385.1 Cacajao melanocephalus
GAAGTGCAAACTCATTAAGAATAACAGAAAAGTAGGCTGAGCACGGTGGCTGATGCCTGTAATCCCAGCACTTTGGGAGGCCAAGGCAGGTGGATCACGAGGTCAGGAGTTCAAGACCAGCCTGGCCAAGGTGGTGAAACCCAGTCTTTACTAAAAATACAAAAATTAGCCAGGCATGGTGGCAGGTGCCTGTAATCCCAGGTACTCAAGAGGCTGAGGCAGGAGAATCGCTTGAACCCAGGAGGCAGAGGTTGCAGTGAGCCAAGATCACACCATGGCACTCCAGCCTGGCAACAGAGTGAGACTCCATCTCAAAAAAAAAAAAAAAAAGCAAATTAAAACTACATTGGGAAATCACGTTCCACCTATCAAATTGATAAAAATCCAATAGTTGGTTGGCTTGAGCCAACAGGTGAGAAATTTACACCCCAAAAGCTCAGAACTCATATACTTTAAAAATAAACATGACAGTTATGAAAATTGATCACATATGGGCCAGTAAAGGAAGCATCATTCAGTTCCAGAGAATAAATGTAAACATCTGACTATCCAGCAATAGCATTAGAAAAAGATAACAAAAAGCCAAGCCTTTTGAATTAAAAAAGAATACAAAAATTACAAAACATGAAAATGAATAGCAATGAAAACATTAAATGCCAAAATTGTGGGACATACCTTATGTAGTATTTAGAGGAAATTATAGCTTTAAATAACATTTATCAAGAAAAGTAAAAATCAAATTCTCAATTTAAAAGTGTAGAATAGGAAGAGCACAGCACACTCAAAGAAACAAAAAAGAAGTTATAAAGAAATCAATAAAATAGAGAATTAGAAAAAGGAGAAAAGGGTAACAAAACTGCGATAGGGCTTAGAAAAGATCAATGATCAGTAACTTACATCAACCTCTATTAAGGCTGATATTCAAAAAATGAGCAAAGATTCAACTAAGAAAATGAAAAAGATGAAATAAGAAACGCAAAGTTAAAATAATGAAAAATATTATAAAGGGATATTTGTAAGAAAAGTTGATAACCTAAGTTCAAATTAACATTTGAATAAACCTAATAAACTGAAGTCATATATAGAGACACTCCTTCTGGGAAAAAAAAGGTATCAAGGCCAGATGGATTTATAACTAAGTCTTAACACTTATGAATGGATTTGCTAAACTATTTGATAAGGGATAAACAGCGTAAGAATAAATAGTTCAGGCCACGCGAGGTGGCTCACGCTTGTAATCCCATCACTTTGGGAGGCCAAGGTGGATGGATCACCTGAGGTTGCGAGTTCGAGACCAGCCTGACCAACATGGAGAAACTCCATGTCTACTAAAAATACAAAATTAGCCAGTCATGGTGGCACATGCCTGTAATCCCAAGTACTTGGGAGGCTGCGGCAGGAGAATCTCTTGAACCCGGGAGGCAGAGGTTGCAGTGAGCCGAGATCATGCTGAGATCACACCACTGCATTCCAGCCTGTAAAAAAAAATTTAAACTCCTTCTAAAAAAAAAAAAAAAAAAAAAAAAGAATAAACACTTCATTGAAAGTGTCCAGATGAGTGACAAGTATACACAGATGTGCTCTAAGTCACCAGTCGTCCATAAGAATGCAAACTAACACATTTCAAGAACAAGTGTTTGCAAGGATGTAGAGGAGGTGCTGCTGGCGAGAATGTAAACAGTTGGAGCCATTCTAGAAAGCAATCTAGTTTTCCTGGTAAAATTAACTGTACAAAAACTCTTTATCCCACTAGCCAACTGCTGGGCAAATGGTCTAATCTAGTTCAGGTCCACAAGGAGAATACATCCCAGAATATTCTTTGTGGCAGCCAGGAGTTGTACCCATCACTACAGGAACAGATAAGTAAAATGTAGTAAATATACAGGATTAATTACTACACAAACGTTAGAAGTGATGAACAGCATCAGAGCACTGTGCACAGAGAAACGTGAAAAATCTAAAAGTCAATTCTCACTAGAAAAAAATGGATCTGCAGCATTGTACTGTTAGTGTAAATTTTAAACACACAACATATGACCTATCTGGTAGGGAATACACATTCATTTAAGAATGCATATCAAACATACCTGTATATGCCTATGAAGAAGAATAGGAATGGGACTTATGGAGGGGGGAACAAAGCAAGAAATTAGTGTTACAGTAAATTATTTTGATAATGTATTACAAATTGAAGAATGAAAAAAATCAATGCAAAATGAAAACAAAACAATAATAGTCATGCCTGTCTTTTTCTTTTGCTGGCCTCTGTTAATAAAAGTCAGTGTCCCAGCTGGATGCCTGTAATCCCAGCACTTTGGGAGGCCAAGTGGGCGGATCACCTGAGGTCAGGAGTTTAAGACCAGCTTGGCCAACTTGGTGAAACCCCATCTCTGCTAAAAATATAAAAATTAGCTGTTAGCCGAGTGTGGTAGCGGGCACCTATAATCCCAGCTACTCAGGAGGCTGAGGCAGGAGAATCACTTGAACCCGGGAGGCAGAGGTTGCAGTGAGCTGAGATTGCACCATTGCACTCCAGCCTGAGCAACAAGAGCAAAACTCCATCTTAAAAAAAAAAATCCAAACAGAGAGAGCGCTGAGAGACTCTAGAGCTGCAGTTACCACTCCAGGATCAGAAAGACAGGCTGGGGCTGCTGCTGTTTGGGACTCTACCCATGTATGGAGAGGCAGGACGTGGGCTGAATCCATAATTCTGTCCCCCATGAGTAGCTGGCTTTCAGGGACACAATCCAACTCCTTGTGACTGATTTTATCATTAATAATAATCCCATTGTTAACTCTTTACAAATATTACATTCTTTGAATTAATCCTCACAAAAATTCAAAAGGCTAGAATTACGATTCGTTTTACAGATAACTAAACTAAGCCTGAATCACTTCTTTAAGTTCTCCCAACAGAGCTGACATCCATATGTAGATGTAACTCCAAAGTCCCTACTTGTCCCAGTATGAAAAGAGCAGATCCTTTCACTACTCTTTCTGGAAGATTATGTGAGGAATTACTGTGTAAATGCCTGTCTAAGAAAGCTATCCAGGAAGGCGACCTATTCCTGTTAGTGAAGTATCACCACCTCATGGCTTCCAGGAATCCACTTTTCTCCACCGTCCAATCCATTACCTCCCTGTCTTGAGTTTTGTGAACAAAGTTGAAAATCTTAGTAGGGTATAACAAAATATATTCAGAAAGAACTAGAAATCAGCATGAAACCATGTTCTATAAAGGAAACATTTTTCCCCTAGCAATCTCTAAAAGGGACTCAATCATAATGGCAGCAATTTTGTCTAAAATACATGTGCTGGAGGGAGCATGCAGTTTGCTTAAAGTAATCCTCAGTGGCTAAATTCTGTCAATTAAGCATCAATATTAAATACATAATAATTAAGTGAAATTTGTCTAGATTGTAAAAGGCCATAAATTCATCTGAGTCAAATGCGTTAAAATGTAACACACAAATATGAAGACATGATAGATGAAAATAAGTATAAAGTGTAAATTTATATATACCATTGTAAAGTTATATATTCCCATTAGTTATAAAGGCATATAAATGTGTCTATATGTGTGTATATGTAGTTTGGATAGATGGATGGATAGGTAGACAGACAGACAGATAGACAGACAGATAGAGATCTTCTCTCTCTCATGTCGTCACTCAAAAGTTAACTTCAGAAGGGGCCTTCCCTGGCTCCCCACCCCTTCCTTCGTCTTTTTCTCCTTAGAATTTACTCACTCATATATTTTACTTAAACATCTTTTTCATTGTCTTCCTCATTAGAAATTAGCTCTCTGAAGGGAGAAATTTTTTGTCTGTTTGGTTCACTACTGTATCTCCATTGCTTAGATTAGAACAAAGCCTGGCACACATTAGGCACTTAATACAAAAAATTTAAATGAAATATACATCTTCAGATAACACATACACACACATAAACAGAAATCTCTAGATGGTACTAATAACAATCAAATATTAGTAAAGCATAAATTTTCACTAATGCTAAGAGATCAGGTCAATATATCACAAGACAATGGGTTGTAAAGTTGAAGACAAAATTTAGTGCCTCATCGTAAGGAGAAACATCAGATTGCAAAATACAAAAACTTATGCTAAAGACATGGGTATAAAAGATTTTATCAACATTACAAGTGAAGTTTAACTGTATAAACAGAGAATGAACCAGTGGCTTAGGTTTTTGTCACTCTAGAGGATGAAATCAGGTGCCATACTTAGATCAAAAATCAATTAGTAACTGGGCACAGTGGCTCACCCCTGTAATCTCAGCACTTTGGGAAGCCTCTAATTCCATAAGGCTGAGATGGACAAATCACTTCAGGCCAGGAATTCAAGACCAGCCTGGGCAGCATGGCGAAACCCCGACTCTACAAAAAACCACAAAACTTAGCCAGGTATAGTGGAGCATATCTGTAGTCCCAGCTACTCAGGAGGCTGAGGTGGGAGGGTCACTTGAGCCCGGGAAGTTGAGGCTGCAGTGAGCGATTGTGTCACCACATTCAGCCTGGGTAACAGAGTGAGACTGTCTCAAAAAAAAAAAATCAATTAGTGAGTAACTCAGACTCTTTACTGGTCTGAGTCATTCTTCTTCAAGTTTGGTACGTTTACTGTATAACCTTGTGAAACTTTCTGAAATAAATTATTACTCAGTGCTTGGAAATTACAAAAATAAATATCCCCCATACTTCCAGGAAATGTAATTTAAAAATAAAGAAATGATGACATGAATTAAGCTTATAATATTAATGTTTCAGATTAGATGTAACATAAGTTTGGAAATATTTTATAATCATATTGTTTCTGTTCAAGGTTTGAAGTATTGAGTCACTAAATCTGTGTTTTAAGCTGTTTAAAGGGAATTTGTCTATTTATGAAAAATAATTTTCAGATTTTTATTAGATATAAGTATAAATTGAATATTAAACAAATTATGCACACATATAAATCCTTCATTCCTTCCTCATTCATTTGTTCTGATATGTTTTTATAGAAGTTCTTCAGGCAATGTCCAATATTCTTACTGGTTCTGACTGTTCGAGATGGCCCAGCTGCCATATCACCAGTTTATTTCCCTACATCCATTCAGATAAAAAAGAAATGTATTGCCTCACAACTTCATCTTCCTCATTACTCCCAATAATGGAAATGATTTAGTCTCTTAACAATTTTAGGCATTAATTGCTTTACTTTTACCATTTGTTAAAAACGACTCATTCTATCTGCCAGCAATATCTTAGTCTGATATCTCCAGGTGCAAAGAAGTTATCCATAAACTTCTTAAACCAAATTTAGAGCCCACCCACAAAAGACCTCATTTACAATTTTATTATGTGTTGCCACAGAATATGTTTAGACCCATACTGAAAGAAGAAAATTAAGTACTTCCTTGAAAATGAAGAGCCATTCATTAAACAAATGAAACCATTATTCTCTTAGCTTTCCATTCTCTCTTTACAGGCATATGGTGACTCACTGTGACAAAAGATTTTAACTCCTTAAGGGAGAGCCTGTTAGAGAATTTTACTTGGTGAACTTTATAATATTCATCCATATTGTGAAAAAAAACTAAGAAACACTAAAATAATTTTATTGACAAGTAAAATCTAACAATTATCTCAGCTTTGTGGAGGCTGTATATTCAACTTTCATAAACTTGTTATATCCTAAGTTTTCTCTTCAGAATAAACAATTATGCCATGTAAAAAATTAAGGCTTTCTCATATGTATAGCAAACACAGAATGTGTGAATCAGTACTCTAATTTCATGAGGCAAAAATCTAATCTAAATTAAGCAAAAAAAAAAAAAAAAAAAAAAAAGGAATTCATTGGATCACAAAAAAAGAAAAAGGATGGTTTGGCTGTCAAGACTGACTGGATCCAGGAGATCAAACGGCATCATCAGATTTCCGTCTCTCGTCTCCATTTTCCTCTGTTAGATTTCTCTTTGGGAAAGCTTTCCTCATGAGTAGCAGAAAGGCTACTGGCGAGTCTTTAATCTTATCAAATCCTTGAAACTTGCAATTCCAGAAAAGAATCTTTTCTACTGCCCATAGCAGTACCCCCGAAGGACTTCACTGACCCACACAGAGCCGTCTGCCAATCCCGTGTCACTAGGTTGTGGGACATAATTGGCCAGTCTGTGACCAATCCACTGCTGTCCCTGACTAACAGTTTCATCAGAAACATATTCATTGAGGGTGGGATAAGCCAGGTATAGAACAGATCAAAATGTAACAGATGTGGCCAGGTGCGGTGGCTCATGCCTGTAATCCCACACTTTGGGAGGTGGAGGTGGGTGGATCACCTGAAGTTGGGAGTTTGAGACCAGCCTAACCAATATGGTGAAACTCCATCTCTACTAAAAATACAAAAATTAGCCAGGTATGGTGGTGGGCACCTGTAATCCCAGCTACTCGGGAGGCTGAGGCAGGAGGATTGCTTGAACCAGGAGGCAGAGGCTGCAGTGAGCCAAGATGGCGCCACTGCACTCCAGCCTGGGCAACAGAGCAAGGCTCTGTCTCAAAAAACAAAACAAAACAAAGAGTAACAGAAGTCTACTAATGAGCTACTTCAAATAATGGATACTCATAAACCAAAATATGAACTACATTCAAAGAATTACTAACCAAAAAGAACTCACTAATATTCAATAGGGACTGATGGTAACCCAATGTTTTCTTTCCTATACTTGTTATAATCAGAGTGTTTCTCTATTATGAATTCTCTGATGTCGTCTAAGGGCTGAGACACAGCTAAAATTATTCCCACATTCATTACATTTATAAGGTTTTTCTCCAGCACGAATTCTCTGGTGTAGCCTTAGGGACAAGATCTGATGAAAAGCCTTCCCACATTCATTACATTCATAGGGTTTCTCTCCAGTATGAATTCTCTGATGGTGATTAAGATATGAGCCACAACTGAAAGCCTTCCCACATTTGTTACATTCATAGGGCTTCTCTCCTGCATGACTTCTCTTGTGGTGAATTACAACTAAAGCATCACTGAAGGCTTTCCCACATTTACTGCATTCAAATGGTCTCTCTCCAGTATGAATTCAATGAAGCTGATTCAGTTGTGAGTCAGTCCTAAAAAACTTCCCACATTTGATGCACTCATAGGGCTTTTCTCCGGTATGAATTCTCTGATGTTGATTCAGGTGTGAGCGATAGCCAAAGGTCTTCCCACATTCACTACATTTGAAAGGTTTCTCTCCTGTGTGAATTCTTTGATGCAGAGTAAGGGCTATGCGTCTGCTGAAGGCTTTTCCACATTGATTACATTCATAGGGTTTCTCTCCAGTGTGGATCCTCTGATGTTGGTTAAGGTGTGCACTCTGTCGGAAGGCTTTGTTACATTCCTTACATTCATATGGTTTCTCACCTGTGTGAATTCTCTGATGTTCAACAAGGAAGGCATAACGGCTAAAGGCCTTTCCGCATTCATTGCATGCAAATGGTTTCTCTCCAGTGTGGATCCTCTGATGTTGAGCAAGGTGTGCACTCTGTCTGAAGGCTTTGTTACATTCCTTACATTCATAAGGTTTCTCCCCAATATGAGTTCTTTGATGTTCACTGAGAAAGAAGTCATGGCTAAAGGCTTTTCCACAGTCGTTGCATGCATATGGTTTCTCTCCACTGTGAATTCTCTGAGGTTGAGTAAAGAACGAGTAACAGCTAAAGGCATCACCACATTCATCATATCCATGGGGTAATTTTCCAAAATGAGTGGTCTGATGTTGAGTAAGTAATGAGTGGAAACTTAAGAGATTTGAAAAATCATTACTTTCATAAGGTTTCTCACTAAGAGGAATTCCTACATCTTTACTCAAGTATGTACTCTGGTTGAATTCTTCATATTCATTACCTATCAAAGATTCCTTCTCAGCACAGAGGCTTTTATATTCAATTATGACTGAATTTTGGGGGAAGATTTTTTCATAAATATCAAATTTACATACTTGCTGTATGGTAGGAACTTTCTGTTGTGTTAAAAATACCGATTTCAGGGGTGTGCTTCTCCCAGAATTACTATATTCATTGTCTCTTTCCCCAGAAGAGATTTCCTTAACAGCTATCACTTGCATGAAATGCTTCTCCTCATTTCCCTGATGTAGATCAAATTCACCCTTATATTTCCAGGCTTCTCTGAAACTGGAGCAGTCAAGGCCATGACTTAGCCTTTCCATTACCACCTCCTGGGATATTTCATCTTCACCAGTCAACCATTTTGGAGATAATTCCTTGATTTCACACCAAGACTCCCAGTCTGAAAAATATCAAGAAAGCGAATGTCTCCTTTGTTCTTTTGCTACGAGGAAGAAAATTGTTATAGAAGAAATGGAAGAATTTAACTGGGGGGAAGGAGGGTAGAAAGTACGCTGTTCTAACATCTCTCCAATATGGCCATGCAATATGAATAAAAGACAATGGAAACACAAAGAATAAAGAGAGCTGAGAAGGGAAGGTGCATGTGTTGGTGACGGGGAGGTGGCAGTTGGGGAAACAGGTAAAATGCAGGTCATCAAAAGGCCGGCAAAGCTAAATGCTAATGAGGTAAGGAATTGAGGATGTCTGATTAGATCACAGCCGGTTTCCCTGCCTCTAGTCTTTAAATCCTCCAGTCCCTCCTGCACTGGAATTCCTAAGACTGAAAGCTCCGTGAGTGCAGGCACTGACGTTCACTCCCTTTTCTTCTACTGTTGCATCCAATGCCTCGGATAATGTCAGCACATTGTTAAATGAATGACTGCTGCCAGATTAATTTCATAACAACTTTTCCCACTAATGCTATTCAACAACTAGGATTTCTATCAGGGTCCAGGGCAGACTTATATATTTTTTTTCCCAGTGATTAAAAGAAATCTGGTGGTCAGCTTTTCTCATCTTTCAGGGAAAATGATGATATTGAGAAGATATGTGATGCTTTCAGGAGAGGATATTGGTTGGGGTAAGGTAGAAAGAAAACTATTTTTTAGAAGATGATCTCAAAAAAAGAAAGTCCTTTTCACACCACAATAATCAGCCAATATATTCAAATATATAGAACCTATGAGTAGGTCCCCAGTACCTAGTAGATGTGGGGGAAGCCTGACACAGGGTCTTTCCACCCTTTGTAAATCCTGAGAGCTTAAGCCTGTGCATATGATTATTCCATATGGCACATAATGAAGGACAGGCTAATATGAAATGGATTACTGGAGGTATAAAGGTCAGGAAAACAGAGATCAAAACTCACAAGCTTAGCTAAGGAATAATTCTTGGAGAATATGAGCTCCATTCTCAAGGCTGCAATCAGGATTCCAAAACATAGTGACTATTTCAGTGACAGAGACATTCTCATGTTTGGATGGGGTTAGGGATTATTTTACAACTACATATTTTGGCATTGGGGTTATATAGATACAGTATTTGCCATAACAGTTTCCCATCTGTTGAAAAGTAAAGCTGTCTCCAGTATAGGTCAGAACAAAATTGAAAAGAAAATATTATTCATCTGCATCTTTCTTTCCAATACACCCTTCACCCAAGGAAAACCCTCAGCCGTATCAGTCTGTCCTATACACAGCCTTGGATTTTCTTACCAGGGCCCCGTCTACACCCAGGCCTGAGAGGATTTGTTTGCCTATCCTTGGTTAGGATTCATTCATTCATTCATTCATTCATTCCCTAGAAATACAGCTACTTCTGTTCCCTCACTCACTTGCCTGGATCTCATCTCTTATACACGTCAACTGAAGCCACTATATTCATCTTACCAAAAATAAATCTTTACTTCAGGCAAATAGCAGATTTATATAATAACTAACTTAATGCTGAATAAAAGAAGCCTGATGGGAGAAGACTACAGATATTTTCCAATATGGGGGACTCTGAAGTGCTTGGAGCTCCAACCACTATCTTTACACATAGACTTACAGTTTGGATCCCCTTGATTAAAAGACTGTATACAGCTATGCTATCCAATGTGCTAGCCACTAAGTATACGTGGCAATTCAAATTTAAATAACATTTTAAAATTGGTTCCTCAGTCACTCTAGCCATACTTTTAAGCACTCTAAGCTAAACGTGGCTAGCGGCTACTGTATTAGAAAGCACACATGTAGATTATTTCCAATACCACAGAAAGTTCTACTACAGGCTGAGCGTGGGGGCTCCGCCTGTAATCCCAGCACTTTGGGAGGCCAATGTGGGTGGATTACTTGAGCCCAGGAGTTCAAGGCCAGCCTGGCCAACATGGTGAAACCCCGTCTCTACTGAAAATACAAAAATTAGCTGGGTGCGATGACTCACACCTATAATCCCCGCTACTCAGGTGGCTGAGGCATGAGAATCGCTTGAACCAGGAGGCAGAGATTGCAGTGAGCTGAGATCATACCACAGCACTCCAGCCTAGGCAACAGAGTAAGACTCTGTCAAAAAAAAAAAAAAAAAAAAGAAAGTAAGAAAGAAAGTGAAAGAAAGAAAGAAAGTAAGAAAGAAAGAAAGTAAGTTGTACTAGACAGAACTGGACAGAGATCCACATATTACAAAGATCTTATGGCAAATGAGCAAACAACAGAAAAACAGGGAAAAAGAGTCCGTTAAAGGGAGAGAACAGAGCTTTGAAAAGAGAAAATGGATAGTGGTAAGAACTATCTTACACATCTCAATAAGCTAAGGAA
>CAUYLG010036284.1:0-13258 GCA_963573385.1 Cacajao melanocephalus
GAGATTTGGGTAGGGACACAGCCAAACCATGTCAGCTTCTTAAAAATATTCAGCCAGGTTTTGGCCAGGCGCAGGGCTCACGCCTGTAATCCCAGCACTTTGGGAGGCCGAGGTGGGTGGATCACTTGAGGCTAGGAGTTCAAGACCAGCCTGGCAAACATGATGAAACCCCAGCTCTACCAAGATGCAAAAAATAGCTGGGCATAGTGGTGCATGCCTATAATCCCAACTACTTGGGAGGCTGAGGCAGGAGGATCACTTGAACCCAGGAGGCAGAGCCTGCAGTGAGCCAAGATCGAGTCACTGCACTCCAGCCTGGGTGACAGAGTGAGATGCTATCTAAAAAAAAAAAAATGTTCAGCCATGCTGTACTCTGGGGACCACTTCAAAAATCTCCTACTAGTGCTGGATTCCTGGTTCAACATTCCACTTTTTCAGGTCAGGATTCTGTATCTCCTGCCCAAACATGTACGTGATGGCAAATAAATCATCAAAGTTCACTTCAGTTCCACAACCTGGCCACCCAAAGATCATGGCAGCATCAGCTGGCAGAAACAAAGCATTGACTTTCATGCCTTCCTCTGTGTGTCCTCAACTTACCCATCATTCCTGAAAGTGCAAGTTCAAATTATTTAATGACAGATAACAGGCTGCGGAATTGTCACGTGATTATCCAGGCAGGACCTCTCTGAATCAGTCCTCAGTTTTGCTGGGATCCAAAGTCCTGAAAGTTAAGAGTTACCACGCAATGCAGGGTTTCTACAAGTGTGAAACTCCAGTGATAATTCTAAAGGAAATCTTACCTCATGTTTCCCACAGTGGTGTCACAAGAAAAATGACTTTGGAAAAGAGTATCCATGGCCAACACAAATACTATCTTCAAGAGTAATGAGCTGTGGTATGAAAACTAAATGAGAATGGAAATAGGAGTGACTGGCTGTGTCAAACGTTATCAAAGGCAACAATGCAGTCTATAGAACCGGAAGTATTTGTGAGGACCAAAATAAGCATAGATTGAGTGAAACATATGCAAAGTTATCCTTGTGTTAGTGATTGTAGTGATATGGTTTGCATCTGTGTTACCACCCAAATCTATGTCAAATTGTAGTGCCCAATGTTGGAGGTCAGGTCTGGTAGGAGGTAATTGGATCATAGAGGCAATTTCTCACGGTTTAGCACCATCTCCCTTGGTGCTGTCATCGTGATAGTGAGTTCTCATGAGATCTGGTTGTTTAACAGTGCGGCACCTCCCCCTTCTCTCTCTTCCTCCTGTTCCTGCTCCTGCTCCCACCATGTGAGATGCCTCGCTTCCTCTTTGCCTTCTGACGTGATTGTAAGTTTTCTGAGGCATCCCCAGAAACTGAGCATATGCCAGAATTATGCTTGCTGTACTGCCTGCAAAATCATGAGCCAATTAAACCTCTTTTCTTTATAAATTATCCAGTCTCAAGTATTTTATAGTAATGCAAGAACAGGTCAGTACATTTACTATGTTGTCTCTTCAATTTTAGAAATTGCCAATGCATTTATCTTTTTCTTTATCGCATACAAATTTATCTTCTGCTTTGCATGTGGTCTTCAGCTCCTAACATTTAATCAATCACACCATCAGATCTATTCAAAACATTTATTTCATTCATAAACTACTTAGCAATACATAAGTTTTAAGACCAAAAAAAACCGAAATATGCTGGGATTTAATTTGAAATTTAAGAATGAGGACTGACCAAACATGGTGGCTCACACCTGTAATCTCAACACCTTTTTTTTTAAAAGAGTCTTGCTCTGTTGCCCAAGCTGAAGTGCAGTGGCATAATCTCGGCTCACTGCAACCTCCACCTCCCAGGTCCAAGTGATTCTTCTGCCTCAGCCTCCCAAGTAGCAGGGATTACAGGTGCCTGGCATGATGCCCGGCTAATTTTTGTATTTTTAATAGAGACAGGGTTTCACTATGTTGGCCAGGCTGGTCTTGAACTCCTGACATGAGGTGATCTGCCCGCCTCGGCCTCCCAAAGTGCTGGGATTACAGGCGTGAGCCACTATGCCCGGACACCTGGAGTGGTTTTAAGGATTGGAGAGTTTAATAAGCAACAAGGGGCAAGAGAAAAGGGAGAAAGAAGAAGCTTCCCTGTACAGAGACAGAGGGAGGAGGGGCTCCAAAGCTGAGAGGGGGAACCCCAAGTGGAGCAGATGTCAGACAAGTATATATAGAGGCTGGACGAGGTGGTGTTTGACTTGCATAGGGCTCATGGGATTGGTTTGACCAGGCATGTTATTCATGTAGCCCAAGAAAAAACTGGCCCTCCCACTCTAGCCTTTTAATATGCAAAATGCAGGGTGCCATGATGTTCTACACACAAGGGGATATGTGGGGGTGGCCATGTTGCCAGGAACATGTGGGGCAAGGGCAAGAAGTCCACTGCAGGTATCGCCTTGTTTGAGTGGACCCAGTTTCTAATGGCTGGCATTTGCATATCAAAGGTTGCCTTCCTGCTCTAGGAGCCAGGGCTTTACAAGAAACGTTTCCAGAGCAGCTTTAAAAATGAAAACTTCCCAAGGACCCCTTTTCTTCTCTGTCTGACGAAAATAATTTCTTAACTTCTACAGCATTCCCCCCATGGAGAGGTTCAGTAACTGCTGTTAGGGGGTTTTGGGTGATGAATTTTTCTGGGGACTTCCTGCAGAAAAGGAATGTTGAATAGGGAACAGCAACTAGGGCTCCTCCTGGGGTAGACTTAAGGGTCCTTGGAAGAATGGCATTTTCATAGGTGGTTTAGTTTGCAGCACCGTTCGGAGTTTGTTTCTAGATGAGAACAATTTGAGTTACAGTATTGAGAGTATACAGGGTTCAAATATGAATACAAGACATATAAGCAAGAGAGGGCTTAATAAAGGGGTTAACCAATTTCATAAAGAAGACTGGAATTTATTAAAGAGGGATTGTAGCCACCCCTGGGTGAAGCCTGCATTTTCCCTGAGTCTGTTAATGATTTTGATTTTATTTTTAAGTACCTGTAGATTTTTCTCTACTTTAGTAGAGATGTTAATCCAGAAGCAGGGTGCTTTATTTAAAAGTGCATTACTAAACCCAATAAAAAGTCCCAGCAGACTTAGTGATAGCAAAACTTTTATGCTTCCTTTTGGTTAGTAACTATGATCCCTGCTATAAGGATATTAAGCAAAATCTGAAAGCAGTGGAAACTCTCTGTTCAATATTTTAGTCAGAAGGTGCTACCATGTATAACCCTATTGCAAATAGTAGAGTGAGTATAGCAATTCCTACAAGTGTGGTGTAGTAGATAATTTCCATTTGAAATTTTCCTTGCCAAGATACAGAATTTCCCTTTAGGGGTTCGTGAAGTTTCTTGGTTTTATTTTCCCAAACAAAGAAACCTCCGGGTTATGGGCACCCTTCTTACTTTCATTACCTGGCAGAATTTGCAGGATATTTGCCTAGAACTATCATATTGATTTAGATTTATGTTACCCATCCCTTTTTGTTTCTTCTAAGCTGCAGGTTACCACTTGATTTACAGGATTAAGCAGGGTTAATTTAAAATGTAGGCAAAAAGCTTAAAAACAATTAATGCGACTAGGATTTTTTTTTTTTGAGTTGGAGTTTCACTCTTGTTGCCCAGGCTGGAGTGCAATGGCATTATCTTGGTTCACCGCAACCTCTGCCTCTCGGGTTCAAGGCTCTTGTCTCAGCCTCCCGAATAGCTAGGATTACAGGCATGCACCACCACACCCGGTTAATTTTTTGTAGTTTTAGTAGAGACAGGGTTTCTCCATATTGGTCAGGCTGGTCTCAAACTTCCAAGCTCAGGTGATCCACCCACCTTGGCCTCCCAAAGTGCTGGGATCACAGGCAGGAGCCACCGTGCCTGGCTAAGACTAGGATTTAATGACAAATATAAGATAAGCTTTGGAGCACATATTTTTCAGTCCTTATTTTTAGTAAAAAACAAATTATGAATAAACTTTCGTTTCATACTTGGCCTGATTATTTGCATAAAGGTGAGCAAGAATGGTTATTTCTGATAGGCCTTTTGGATTGGCTTTGATATAACTCTGTTTCACAAGGAATTTTAGATAACACTATTAGAGCTGAGCCCAGCTATGGGCTTATATGCTCAAATACCTGTGAACTGGGTGATTCTCTCCTTTTGAGGTTCCAAGATAAACTCGGAACTTCCAGATCTGCTAGAAAATGACATTCTTTACTGACCACAGGTTAGGAACCCTGTGCAGGGATTGTGTAGACAAAGGTATGAGGACACTTTTTCCCAAGGGGCTTTTATTGGCTCTGCATGTTAAGCTTGATTCCTTAAAGGGAAACACATCCTTTTAGTTAAAGCCTTGGAAAAATAACCAGCTTTTCCAGTTGTGCTTTGTTGACAAAGAAAAATGGATTTTTATTGCACTGATGCAAACAACTGTATTGCTATAAGTTTAAGAGTACTTACGGATAGTTTTTAAATTCTAGAGGAACCAGGCAGAGAAAGATAAACACGCTCTAAACTTTGTTTACAATAGTATACTATATTTTCTTCATCCCTTCATCTGTGGATAGACAAGTAGGTTGATTCCTTATCTTGTCTACTGGGCATGGTGCTACAGGCTACATATGAAGGCGGTTATCTCTTGCATGGATTGATTTCATTTGCATTGTATGTGTACCCAGTAGGAGTGTGAGGGGAAGCCATTTATTTCCTGCCTGTTGCTTGCTGGTAAAAAAAGTAAAATAGCAAGAAGCTGAAGTCAGCAGTCAGGTGACTAGCCAACACCAGTGGCCTTGTTGCAGTGAGGCCTGAGGGCTGGGAAAATAACTTCCCCTTATAAAACTAGTGCCTATATTATCTATAAATTGTGAAAATGTAGCAAAGAAATGTTCTTCCTGTTACCCAAGAACCTATCCCGTCGTACTCCATGTTTGCACAAACTACCCCCCCGCCACGCCGGTTAGAGCTGTATCTGTCACAAAGTGATTAACTGCTTTGGTTCAGCTCCTGTAACCCTTCCTCTTTCCCTCCTTCCCATGCACATCAAATATAAATTAGCTAATCAATGAAGGCCAAAGACCGTGAGGTCAGCTGCCCAGCCAATGGGCAATGACACAGTTTCACCTCAGCTCCCCCTTTAGAGTTGTAAACCCTTAAAAAGGGAAAGGAACTGCTTTTTTGGGGAGCTTGGTCTTGGGGACGCAGGTCTGCCGATGCTCCATGGCTGAATAAAGTCTCTTCCTTCCTCACTCTGGTGTCTGAGGGATTTTGTCTGTGGCTTGTCCTGCAACATTTCTGGTTCCCTGACCAGGAAGCGAAATTTGGTCTTGCGGTCCTTAGGCAGCTTTGGCCTGCCTTGTGGAGTATCCCCAAGGGGTGCTCTGGCTAGCTTGAATAACGTGGATCCTTAAGGCGTCTCTGAGAAGGCACTTTCGCTTTCTCGGTGGAGCACCTTGTCAAAGTGAGAGCCAACAGACACCCGTGGTATATCAACACAGTGGCTGAACGCCAGGAAGGAGCCGACACTTGGTAAAGTCTGGACGACTGGAAAACGGTAGGCTCAATCTTGGGAACTAGCCTACTCCATCTGAGTGGAAGCGTGGCCTGATCACCCACGGTGTGCTGGTCTCGGCACCTTGGTCTTGATTTTGTTTTCTTTGTGGGCCAGTCTTGGCACTTTGGTCTTGATTTTGTTTTAACTTGGTTGGAGGGAAGGAGATGGGTAACGCACCAGGAAAACCCACCCCACTAGGAACCATGCTAAAGAATTTCAAGAAAGTGTACAGTGGTGACTATGGAGTCTCTATGACTCCAGGGAAGTTACACACCCTGTGTGAAATGGATTGGCCTGCTTTAGAGGTATGGTGGCCAGCAGAAAGAAGTCTACACAGGTCTTTAGTTTCTAAAGTGTGGCGCAAGGTTATAGGCAAGCCAGGACATCCAGACCAGTTCCCCTACATTGATAGCTGGCTGCAGCTAGTGTTAGACACCCCTGCAGTGGTTGAGAGGACAAGCTGCAGCAGTACTAGTGGCAAAGGAAAAGGTAAAAAGGAAAATCAGTGATAAAAGCAGTTAAATAGCTAACCCTAAAGACAAGGGAGAGCTGGCTGCACTCTGTGTGTGGAAGTTGCCAAGCTCAGCAGCTGAGATAGGGCAAACAGTATAAGAATAAGCTGCTAAGCTAGTGTAACAGCAAGTGAAATGGCAAACTTAATCAAAAAGAAAAAGAGAAAGAGCACAAATAAAATAAAAACTTAAGAAAAAAATACTGCAACCCTGTCTGGCAGTTCATTGCAAAACACTCATAGCTCGAGCCAAGCCCAGCATAAAAGAAAGATCAGCTTTGCTGGGAACTTCAAAAACAAGTCAGTGTGGAAACCCCAGAAAGTGGCGGTTCTACACTACTGGGGGCATCAGCGGACTTCTACCACAATGGCACAAGGAAATGCCCCTGTGGATGCGGAGGCCCAGAGAGCAGCCTCCATTCCTTACCTGGCATCAGTCATAGCTCCCTTGCTGCCCGAGGCTCCTGACCTTATGCCAGTCTACTCTGAGGAGGAGAAAAACTTCCTCCTAACCAAGGGTAGACAACAGGTGGAAGAGGGGTAAATACGTCTACCTGATGGACGGGTTACAGTACCCCAGCTGTTAGGACCCATGGTGGTGCTGGCCATCCACGAAACCACCCATCTTGGTCAGAAGTCCCTTAAAAATCTGTTGGGCTGATACTTTTACATCTCTCCTTTGTCCGCACTAGCCAAAACAGTAATGCAGCCGTGTGTAATGTGCAGGTAACACAATGCCAGGCAAGGACCAACAGTCCCACCAGGAGTCCAGGCCTATGGGAGTGCTCCCTTTGAAAATTTGCAGGTGGACTTCAGCGAGATGCCCAAGTGTGGAGGTAGCAAATATCTGCTAGTTCTGGTATGTACTTATTCTGGATGGGTAGAAGCCTACCCTACATGGACTAAAAAAGCCAGTAAGGTAACTCGTGTGCTTTTAAAAGACATCATCCCTAGATTTGGACTGCCCCTACGAGTGGGCTCAGACAATGGGCCTGCATTTGCAGCTGACCTAGTACAGAACACAGCAAAGATGCTGGGAATCAGCTGGAAGTTGCACACCACCCACTGACCTCAGAGTTCAGGCAAAGTGGAGCAAATGAATTGGACTATTAAAAATAGCTTAGGGAAAGTGTGTCAGGAAACGGGAATAATGTGGGTCCAGGTCCTCCCTATGGTTTTCTTTAACATTAGATGGACTCCTCCTAAGAAAACTGGATATTCTCCTTATAAGATCCTGGACCATAGGCCTCCCTGCATCCTTCAAGGACTCCTAGGGACCCTCTGGGAACTTAGAGAAACAATTACATTGGCAACTATGAGCCCTAGGAAAAGTAGCAGAAAAGGTAACAACATGGGCTAATAAAAGATGCCCTGTTAGCTTAGCCTCCCCAGTTCACCCTTTTCCCCCAGGTGACCAAGTATGAATCAAAGACTGGAATGTGACTCCCTCGTGGCCAAGGTGGACAGGACCCCCACACTGTCATCTTAACCACTCCAACCGCCATGAAGGTCAAAGGAGTTCCTGTGTGGATCCACCACAGCTGTGTAAAACCTGCAGCACCTGAAACTTGGGAAGTGAGACCAGATCTCCACTTCCCATGTAAGATCACCTTGACAGAGCTAAGACAGGCCCTGCCCAGGTCACAGCCTGAAAGCTGACTGGTCTACACAGGGCTGAAGCATGAGGACTTCCAACGTGGGACAAACACTCCTTTTCTTCAGACTATAGGCTTGTGTCCTCACCAGCCTGGTAAATGTAAATTTCCTATCTGAAGGTTGTTCCCAGTGTATACAACAGGTCTACTACATAAATCACTATCAGTCAGTCTCATAAGAAAACTCTAACAGTAAAAATAAAAATGAGAACTCCCACTAAAAGTGAAGTGAGAGTCTCAAAGTGGGGGAATGTGAGGGGAAGCCGTTTATTTCCTGCCTGTTGCTTGCTGGTGAAAAAAAGTAAAATAGCAAGAAGCTGAAGTTAGCAGTCAGGCGACTAGCTGACACCAGTGGTCTTGTTGCAGTGAGGCCTGAGGACTGGGAAAATAACCCCCCTTTATAAAACTAGTGCCTATGTTATCTATCAACCTTGAAAATGTAGCAAAGAAATGTTCTTCCTGTTACCCAAGAATCTACCCCCAGTCATGTACTCTATGTTTGCACAAGCTACCCCGCCGTTAGAGCTGTATCTGTCACAAAGTGATTAACTGCCTTGGTTCAGCTCCCATAACCCTTCCCCTTTCTCTCCTTCCTGTGCACATCAAATATAAATTAGCAAATCAATGAAGACAGAAGACTGTGAGGTCAGCGGCCCAGCCAATGGGCAATGACACAGTTTCACCTCAACTCCCCCTTCAGAGTTGTAAACCCTTAAAAATGGAAAGGAACTGCTTTTTGGGGAGCTCAGTTTTTGGGATGTAAGTCTGCCAAAGCTCTACAGCCAAATAAAGTCTCTTCCTTCCCCACTCCAGTGTCTGAGGGGGGTTTTGTCCGCAGCTCGTGCTGCAATAGTAGAACTGACAGATGAAATGGTAGTTGCAGTTTTAATGTTTGGAGCAACCTCCCACTTGTTTCTGTAGTGTGTATACTAATTTGCATTCCCACAAACTGTGTGTAAGAGTTCCCCTTCTTAAAAATCCACGCCAGCGTTTGTCTCTTTTTAAACAGTTTCTTTCTTTCTTGTAATATTTATTTCAATCAGAGTGAGATTGTATGTGTGTTGTTTTGATTTACTTTTTTCTTATGATTAGTGATGTTAACCAAGTTTTTAAAATTTGTTTTCAATGTTATGTCTTCTTTGCAGAAAAGTTTATTCAGGTTCTTTTGTCTCATTTTGGTTTAGTTATTAATTTCTCTTTTGTTTTATTGTTTTTGTTAATGATATTAGTTGCTTAGACCTGTACAAAGATAACCCTTTATCAGACATTTGTTTGAACAGAAGTTTCTTATAAACTGTAAGATAGGTTTTCATTTTATTCATATTTTTTTCCTCTTGTGCACAATCCCTAGGGTTTGATACAGTCCCGCATGTGTCTGTTTTACTAACAGACTAAGAATTCTAAAGATTAGTATAGTGTTACTGCATTGGAATTATTTTTTATCATTCCAACATCTATAGGAAACTTTAAATAGTTTTCATTTTATTGAACTTTTTTTTTAAAGTGACTTATCGACTATAACAAGAGGACATTTCGCCAATGATAATAGTCACCCATCACACTCACAGAAGTTCCAGGGCCTGATTCTGGCCCCAGGAGCAGTTGGTCTGCAGCAGCAGGAGGTGGTCCCCTGATGCCCACTGTCTGGGTCAAGGATGGTGTAGCAGACAGCATCCTAGGGAGGCCGCAGCCACTGCAGGTGCCAAATGGGTGTTGCAGGTTTACTGAGATTGGGGCTTTGGCTGGCAGGATACTTGCAGCTGCAGGGCAGAGAGGCAGCTGTGAGGCCACCATAAGCCACACCACAGGTTCCCTCCCATTGTCTGCACAGCTGGAGTCCCGGAGCCCCAGCGGTCTGCATCCAACAGGGCCTGATGCTGGCTAGGGCGCCGTGGTCACAGGCTCTCTGCAGTTGGTCACAAGAGAGCCTCCTCCTACCCTCTGCCCATCTGCTAGGCTCTCACCACTCCTTCTCACTGAGCCACTCCACTGCCTGGAACCAGACCTGAAATTGCTCCTCAGGCTGAAGACAGTTGTTTTCTGCAGCCACTTGCAGCAGCTGCATCTCCTGGAGGACTTGGACCTCCTAGAGACAGAAGGAGGACAGGAGGCTAACAGGGCCTGGGTGGAAGATATTGAAGGTGGGGGCCTTGGGGAGGGAGCAGGTGCCGGTTTCTGGGGCTATTTTCTTAAGGGGCTTCATGCAGTTCATACCTGTTCTTAGAGTTGGATGTAAACAGCTCCTCCTCCAGGAATTGGTCCTTGATTTCAGTCCCCTACCCACACCCTCCACTGGGATACATCTCCACCTCCTTTGTGTGTCAAACCCTTCCAATAAATCTAAGATGCAGAGGATGGAGCCAGGAAGTGTCCTGCCTTGCGGGGTCTCTGACATCCACATCCCCACCCTTGCACAATGTGAGGTCCCCAGCTGCTCACCTTCCTTCTTTTCCCAGTGTCTTTTACATTTTCCTGGAAGGTAGACAGAGGCCATCAGAAAGGCCTTCTGGCCCGTGACCAGATCCATCCCCACTGCCTCCCATGCTGTACTACTGCCAGGGCCACCAGGGGCAGGGGAGGTGCACACGACAGGACTTGGAACTGCGTCAGGCAGAAGGGACATGGAAGCTGAGGCTCAGGGACCTTCTGCCCCAACCTTCTTTGGTAGCAGACAGAGAAACTGAGGCCTTGCATAGAAAGAAAATGCTCAGCCACTCAGGGACTCCCTGCTCATGGAGGGGCTCAATTTCACTCTCCTCCCATGGGTCCTGCCCAAGGCGGAGGGTGAGTTCTGCTCAGCCCACATCTCAGCAGCTCTGCAGCTTCCTCACTCAGGGACAGGGACTGGTGGCTACTTGGAGCCTCCATCACTCATAGGTCAGATGGGCCTGATACTCTCATTTATAGGAGCAGCCAGAAGCAGAATCAGGGACCTGACTTCCTGATGAACTGCTGGGCGAGTTTGAGGAAGGAAGGAAGCCCTATCTTACCACATCTACCCACAGCCTGGAGGAAGCTCCATGCCAGCAGGATGGACCAGCCTGGGAGCCAGAGCCCTACTAATGCTGCAGTTCAGCACCCCCACTCAGCAGCCCAGCAGCCATCACCACATCCCATTACCAGGGCCTCCTACTGCCATGCCCTGACCTGCCCATTGACAAACAAACTTCTCTTCCTGTTGGTCCAGAATAAACATGGCTGGAATATTTCATGCCAACTTTGCTATGAGACATATGCTCACTACTGGACAGTTTGTAAGTGACGCTGTCATTTTTCACTGCCATCGTCCATCCGGCCTCAGTTGGTCATGAACTCTAGCTAAAGGTCATTAAAGGTCACTAGAGTCCATGACCAGCTGAGGCCTAGTGGACAATGGCAGTCAAAAATGATATTCATGGCCAGGTGCAGTGGCTCACACCTGTAATCCCAGCACTTTGGGAGGCTGAGGGGGGCGAATCACTTGAGGTGGGGAGTTTGAGACCAGCCTAACCAACATGGTGAAACCCTGTCTCTACTCAAAATATGAAATTAACTGGGCTTGGTGACACATGCCCATAATCCCAGCTGCTCAGAAGGCTGAAGCAGGAGAATTGCTTGAACCTGGGAGGCAGAAGTTGCAGTGAGCCGAGATTGTGCCATTGCACTCCAGCCTGGGCAATAAGAATGAAACTTTGTCTCAGAAAAGAAAAGAAAGATATTCGCTTTATATTCCCCCACCAAGAATATTGTATTTGTCATCTATAACGTACATGGTCAGATACTTATATCTTCATTTCATTAATAAGGAAAGAAACCACAGAAAAAAAGTTTCTCTTCCAGACAAAGAAATGTGCTTACTTTGACAGATGACACCACCTGCACTAGACTGTCACCTGCACACTCCTCCTGTAGGTCTGGAAGAACATAGAGTGACAGTGGTGCACTGATGCTACTGAGGAATCCCACACGGAGCCTTGGTTGATGTGGCCCGGGGCTGCAGTGTATGGAGGCGGGTGGTTGATAAGCATGGACTGACCTGCTGCTGGGCCATTCTCCTTGGTGGTGAAAGAAAGCAAAGGAGAGGGCCTGAAAGAAGTGAAGACAGAGCCTTGGCTTTCTGGCTAGAGCGACCAAGTCAATATGAAATAGTCATCATAAGAACTGGTTAATACAGAAAGGCATTGTATGGTTCAGTGAGAGCATCTCATGCCCACTTGAAGTATTCCATAGTTACCAGAAAACTCTCCACATTTTTTGAAATGTTACAAGGTAATTTAACTTCTGTGGATCTGCATATCCAGCTACTACATTTATCATGCATTCTGTCGTTTTTTTTTAAATTGTGGTAAAATATACATACTTCTTATTTTAATCATTAGGTGTATAGTTCAGTGAGATGATTACATTTATGATGCTGTGTCAGTAATGAGAAAAATCTAAATTCAGGAATATGAGAGTCCACCTTAAGCAATGAGAGAAAAAAAGCGATGTGATATAAAGCAGACAAAAGAAAATTTAAAAATGACAATGGCCCACAGCCCCGGAGTCAAAGCCAGTTCCCGGCTCAGTCCCGTCCTGCAGGAGCCTGCCTCCTCTTTCCTTTCAACATGACAGATGCTGCTGTGTCCTTCGCCAAGGACTTCCTGGCAGGTGGAGTGGCCGCAGCTGTCTTCAAAACGGCGGTAGCGCCCATTGAGCGGGTCAAGCTGCTGCTGCAGATACAGCATGCCAGCAAGCAGATCACCGCAGATAAGCAATACAAGGGCATTATAGACTGCGTGGTCCATATTCCCAAGGAGCAGAGAGTCCTGTCCTTCTGACGCGGTAACCTGGCCAATGTCATTACATACTTCCCCACCCAGGCTCTTAACTTCACCTTCAAAGATAAATACAAGCAGATCTTCCTGGGTGGTGTGGACAAAAGGACCCAGTTTTGGCACTACTTTGCAGGGAATCTGGCATCAGGCAGTGCTGCTGGGGCCACATCCTTGTGTTTTGTGTACCCTCTTGATTTTGCCCGTACCCGTCTAGCAGCAGATGTGGGTAAAGCTGGAACTGAAAGGGAATTCCGAGGCCTCAGCGACTGCCTGGTAAAGATCTACAAATCTGATGGGATTGAGGGCCTGTACCAAGGCTTTAACGTGTCTGTGCAGGGTATTATCATCTACTGAGCTGCCTACTTCAGTATCTATGACACTGCAAAGGGAATGCTTCCGGATCCCAAGAAAGCTCACATCATTGTCTGCTGGATGATCGCACAGAACGTCACTGCTGTTGCCAGGTTGACTTCCTATCCATTTGACACTGTTCACCGCCGCATGATGATGCAGTCGGGGCGCAAAGGAACTGACATCATGTACACAGGCACAATTGAATGCTGGGGGAAGACTGCTCGTGATGAAGGAGGCAAAGCTTTCTTCAAGGGTGCATGGTCCAGTGTTCTCAGAGGCATGGGTGGTGCTTTTGTACTTGTCTTGTATGATGAAATCAAGAAGTACACATAAGTTATTTCCTGGGAATTTTCCCCCTGTGAACAGGCATGTTGTATTATATAACG